>JAVYIG010005334.1:0-50000 GCA_035222895.1 Strongylocentrotus droebachiensis | reverse complement strand
TTTTTAAATATTCTTTCAACTATACTTTAGAGACAAAGTTACCTTTTGTTTATAAAGCAAAAACATTTTCTTGTCGCTTGCTGAGTTCAATCGCAAAGTTAACAAAGAACCGTGGTGTTGACTTTAGGGCGAGAGACGTCAGTCCTCATATAGAGCGCGGAATATGATTACAATTCAATTGTGAAATCAGGCTTTGTTATCTATTAATTTACATAATTATGATATTTGTTTGTGTATAAGCCTATTCTTCTTCTTCTTTTTTTTTTTTTGGGGGGGGGGGGTTACAGAGGAATGGAAGAATAAACAAACCAATGCCTTCCTGTTTGTTAATTTAATTACTCATTATTCCATTTATCATTTGAGGGGTCCACAAGCATTGCCTTTTAGTGGACCACTCTGTTTCCAATATGTATACCTTGATCGGTGTTAATGATTATAGTTCATTTGTAATATTTTGTTGGAAAAGACATAATATTGAATTGAAAACTGATTTGAATATTATTATCAACAAAATCAATATGCATTTATTGTAGTACCAAATTGACTTTATTTGGTTTCTTTAATGAATTTAATCTTTTGATGTAAATTTCCAGATCAGTATTATTTTATAAAAATCGTTTGATATTTCAATTCATCTAAATTTTAAAAAGAAACCTTTACATCTTGTCCATTATAAATGCGATTGGTTGTAAGTTGTAGGTGTTGATAGGAACGTGTTGTATACCACTGCTGACTATGCTAACTGGCTTTAGATTGGGTACGATGCCACGGTAGTCTCGGTCGGTGAGGTGATATCCTTTGGACGCTTGGGCTGTATCAATGAAACAACAAAAGAAATTGACTAAAAATCTCGAAATTAAACTTAACGTCAATTCAACCTAAAACCCGAGTGATGGCTCGATCCCGAGAACCATTAACTTTTTATTCGCCGACTATACGCGTTAAGCCGAGAGATGGCGCGATCCCGAGGACCAGTTCAGAGCCATCTATCTATACACAGAGCCATAGATGTCTCTGATTCGGTTTTCGGGATCGCGCCATCACTCGGCTTTAATAACGCGAATAATCGGCGAATAAAACATTCAATAAAAAGGGTCCAGAACTAGACTATATACGTGCCAACAGGAAGACTATAATACATGAGCTGTTTAAAGTCCTTAGGCAAGACATTAATCCATTTTTGCCACCCTCCACCCAGGTGTCAAAAGGATTCCCGGTAGGATGCGAAATTCATTAAAGTTTGTTCAGCATTATGAGCGTCTGTGAAATGGTGCCTGGTTGGAATGTTTCCCGGGGGGGGGGGGGTGGCGGAGAATGTGCATACATTGTGTGCGGACCAGCCTGAATCCATTGACCGGGGTAAAACCAAATATGTAAAGCGCTGATGAATCCAGAACATTATTATTACGAATTGTTATCAGTATTACAGTAACTAATCAACCTTTCAGAGTATGACCTTACTGTATATGCCATAGTGACGTCATGATCCTGGTCAGAACTTTCACGGAGAGTTTGGTACTGAGCAATGACGCAGAGAAGACATATCACCTGCAAGAAAAAACACAAAAGGCCACAACCAAAAATATGAAATACTGAACGATTTTTTTTTTAAAATACAGGAATACCTACATAAATAAACAAATAATAATAAAGATGATTAAACAACACCAACAATAACATCTATTACTACTACTACTACTACTACTACTACTACTACTCCTACTTCTACAACTAATGCTACTACTAGTAGTACTATTATTACCAATTGTCATGAAATAATCCCACTTGTTATCAATTCCTTCGCAATTTTGCTCTACGACCTTTCATACCTTAATTGTAATCTAGCCATCTCCGTGACATCTTGATAGTTTGATACTCATCCCCCCCCCCCCTCTCTCTCTCTCTCACACACACACTCTCTCTTTATCTTGTATTCATTCATTGCTGTGTGCGCTAAATAAATCTATCTTTAGTATTATTATTATTATTTGAAATTCTAATTTCAGTAATCGAATGGTTGTTCACCTCCCCGCAGTAACGGAGAGTGCTGGATCATGGACGGTTCATCGGTTGATCCTGCCGCTCGATTTAATTTGTATTGACCCCACCTACGGTCAAAATGCGCAAGTCGATTAGAATTGTCACTGAAGCTATCATGTATATAGCATTGCGCGTAGAAAGAAAAAAAGAATTTACACTATACATTAACATGCATGCATGATTGATAAAAGGGTGATACAAAAACTCACATTTACAAATGCCAGCACAATCCAGGCAGCGAGGCTGTAGTATAAAGATGTTTCTATTTTGTCCTATATCAAAAGAAAACAAAGAAATAACAAACAAATACTTTTTCATCCCGATGTATTCAATACTCTGTCTTTATTTAACAACGTCTATGTGTGTGTGTGTGGGGGAGGGGGGGGGGGCACGGATGTGTGTGTTTGTGAGTCAGTAATGCTCACAAAAAATACAAAGCTATGAGATTTAATGCACTTATTTAAGGTGTATAGTTACTGTTTTGATGAAGAGTTTACATTCAAACACTCTTTTAATATTGCATACTGAAACATGTTGTTATTTGATAATTTATTTTCCTCTAAATCCTACAGGATCTTTAGGTAATTCTCGTGTTCTATTTCTGTTCTCGCTCTCTCTCTCTCTCTCTCTCTCTCTCTCTCTCACTCTCTCTCTCTCTCTCTCTCACTCTCTTTAAATTATATACAACCTAAGCACTTTTGAATGTTCAGTGTAATACCCTCCCCCCCCCCCCCCCCCTCCCACGGACGGACATTCATGTTGAAAAAGTCTGAAAGTTAAAAGGTTTCAAGATATGCAGAAAATCTCGAACGAAATTGATATACACCACAGTATGATTTATAGTAAATGGTATCACGAAAGATGTAGACAATTTGTTATAACATGTGTATTACTTCAAATATTACTTTCTTTTAAAAGATGAGCTAGTTCACGATTAGTTTTAATTCTAAACCAGTGGTTTATCAATCCAAGGGCTGATCTCGGCACTAAACGTCCTTTGTTAAGACGTTAATCCACATTCACCACTTCCACCCATGCAGGTTTAATTGCGTACTTGGCAATTGCTGGGGAGAAAAAAACTGTAGGGCCCCCAAGAAAGAGCAGCGTTAATATACACTGGTGGAGCTGCCCTGTGTAAAGAAGATCCCGTAATTATCAATTAGTATTGACAGGAAATTCCCTCCAATTCCAAGCGATAATGATATACTCACATTCAGTTTGTACCAGCTGAAGAGTTGAACAAACCATGCAACGGCTTGAAAGACAATCAAAGCTGTTATAGCCACCATGTAAGGGATCAGTAAGCCTTTAGTTTTCTGCCATAACAAAATATAAAAAAACAATAAAAATACATACATGAACAACAACAAAAACAGTAATGATCAGACTAAATAAGTGATAATTATACATAGACGTTGAAATCTTAGACATTAAAGTTAAATTTCCCAAGCATGATCACTAAGAAAGAGTACAAGGGGAAATACGGTGACAGAGGAAGACAGAATATCGAGGGGGGGATGAGTCAGCAGAAGGGGAAGGATATAGAGAGAAAGGAAAAGAGAGCTGATGCGAGGTTACGAACGAAGAAGTAGGGACGGTTGTAACAAGAAAGAGAGAATATCATGAAATGATAATGTATACGAATACGGCAAATATGGCTTAATGTCTTGCCAAAGAACAAAAGTGGCTTGGCGGGACTCGAACCATATGATTGACAGTCCGATGACGTATCCATTAGACCACGACATAATTTATCTCTACGTACCTTTAACACGCCTATTAGAAGGATGATTGAAGTGATGAAAAGGGGACCAAGTACGATAATGTCGATGATATAAGCTGCATAAACTCCATATCCATAAGCTGAAACCCTCTTAATACCACCTACATGCAGACATTGACCAAGAGAAAATATCGATAATTTTGTCCAAATCCCGCAAAATGTGAAATTCACAAGCAAAATCATTCGAATATGTAACAATTTTTCATGTTCATTCCATGAGTTTATTTCACAGGGCATTTGCACATTTCGTGAGAGAATTACAGTAAACATTAAAATGAGTTGAAAACAAATAAAACGGTCTGACACTTGATTTTCATTTTCTTTTAATTGAAAACGAAACCAAGATACTATTAAGAGTCCATACAATTTGGTCTATAAATGTTAGAGGCCAGAAGAACAACATCATTCAAAGTCGATATTACAGCTTTATTTTATTTCTTGTAAATCAAATTGTTTTAGACTTACCGGAACTCGATTGAATACCTATGAATTGTATGATCCAAATCGCAATGTATCCTACGCTGTAGATCTACAAGAGAGAGAGAGAGATGGAGAGAGAGAGAGAGAGAGAGAGAGAGAGAGAGAGAGAGAGAGAACGAGAGAGAGAGAGAGGGAGAGAGAGAAAGAGGGGAGGGAGAAAGAGGGGAGGGAGAGAGGGAGTGAGACACGGAGAGAGAGAGAGAGAGAGAGAGAGAGAGAGAGAGAGAGACATATAGACAGTGAAAGTGGTACCGAGAAAGAAAGATATGCAGTTATATAAGCAAGGACAAGGGATGGGGATATTCAAGTTCAAAAGTTCTTCCATACACACCTATTATTTCATCATCATTTAATAAATAGTATATATTCCACGCACTAACAATGAAACATTTGAAGCTCGACTAAATCTACATTGGCTTAACAAACTAACCGTGAAAAGGCGTTCAGTTCAAACAAAAACGAAACAAGGAAATAACATCACCATTACGTATTTAGTAGGTTAAATCTAAACGTTGTAAAGGACATTTCATTATGATTCCATTGTTTAGGTAGAATATTCACAATTTCCGCTTCAATTTAGTACTGTAACCTTAATAAAGACTAACGTGTATTACAAATACATGGTTTGATATGATTTGACGCAACATGTATTCGAAATACGTTTTATGACATGATAGTTTCGTTTTGTCGATTATAGCCCTCGTGAAGTTACAAACGATTTGATTATTAAAAAGTATGATTTTCTTTGGCTTGGAGTTAATTACTGTTGAACATTAAAATATAATCGTAAAAGATGAGAGGAAGGAATAGGAAGGAGTCTTAATTTTGTGTTTGTCAAAGAAATGCGATATCATATTTTGGTCATGATTACAATGTTCATGATTGTAGTTTGTGCCTAAAGTGTGCATAATCCGAGTGACCTGGATTATTTAACATCTAATTTCAGCTCTCCTTTTAATCACAAGTGTCTGTGATAAACGGATGTGGAGGAAAATCCTTTTAAAAAAACATTACATAATATGTTCCTTCGAAGGATCCTAAGCATAAGCATGCATGTAGGGTATCCGGATCCATAATCTGAATTCTGTGGAGTCTTACATTATCATAGATCATTTAATAGTGATGTCAACTAAGATTAATCCTGAACAAAAATGCAAACAATTTTTGATAAATAGTCCATGTCTCCCTTCTCCTCGTTCCTTATAAATCACTAGTTATGGTAACTAGGTAATTGGCATGGTAATTAATATTGACAAAGTAGCCATCGATGGTAATGTTTATGCAACGGCTGGATTCAGTGCATAAACGGTACTGACCCCAGCACATACGCAGCTAACACTTTTATCTTACTTCATCATGCTCATACAATTTTAGACATAACTACAAGTATATTGCAAAAAATAAACATGATTCGACTTACCAACGAATAGACTGCTGCAGCTATAGATCCGCTTCGAGTATTGGGGAAACAAAAACACCGCTTCATGATCGCCATATTGCACACTTTTATAATACTCAATTATTTTAGTTGCAGGAAAAATTGCAAGCTGCTGGTATAGGAATCACAATATCAGATACTTAATATCATTTATAGAGTCGTACATGCGGATATGAGCCCACACATTCGCAGAACGCAGGAAAAGTTGTTGACATTTTGTATTCGTTATTATTAGTCATTCTGTGGAATGTATATGCATTGCTGTCGCGACTATAGCTTTACTTCCTCCCCCCCCCCCACATTCCAAAGTCAATGTTGGGGCTGGGGAGATGTGATCTTCCATGAGGGATGCATACACTGTGAACCAATTCATTTTCTACGTCTTAATAATTTTATTTATCGTCTATTTATTAGCTTATTAATTAACTAACAAATGAATACATGCCATTAAGTGACCGAATGAAACCAAGTTGGCCAAACTTTTTGTATTGATGGCTGTGATACACATTATTTCATGATCGAGGAATTAGATCAAAATACTATTTTACTTTCAAATCTCAAACTTCTATAAAGCATTATTAAACAAAATACAGATCGAGTATTTAAGTATATATTCTTTTTAATCTGTAGTATTCATAATGATATTTAAATGGTTTACATATTCTGGTCTATAATATAGACGAGCAATCACAATGCTTTTTGTAGACGTAAAAGACTACAACACGAAAGGACAAAATAGTTGAACGATTATCTAGATTTATCTTCATTCTTCATGAATGGGCCGAAATACCTATATAAAATAGCTATTTTTAATAACAACTTATCATGAAAAGAGACCATGTGCACTCACGCATCTGGGTCTTTTTGTTCAACAAAGGTATTATTTACATGCAGTGAATTACAATTACGAGAGAGAAAATCGGAATAGTAAATAATTATTATAAGACTGAAGTGATCTTTATACTTGGTATGATTTACGATTCTCATAATATTAATCAAATACCAATTCTATTCCTTATCAAATTCATTTTTAATCGGAAAGTATCTCTTTGACTTGATTGTTCTTAATAATAATAAAATAATGTTTGTTTCTACTGCGCACGTTCTGATATATAGTTTCACTTCCGGCGCTACAATGTAATACGATAATACTCAAATGTTATCTTCACATTTTCATGTGGTACAAATGTACAATATAAACTGAATCTTGGTGTCCAAAAAGTTCTCTACCAAGTATATAATTTTATCTTTAGTGAAATATTGCGATGCTGATAATTTCTAGTTAGTTGAATTTTCTAAAATCTCTATTTCTCTCTCTCCATCTCTCGCTTTCTCTCTGTCTCTTTTTTCTTCTCTCTCTCTCTCTCTCTCTCTCTTTCTCTCTCTCTTTATATATATATATATAATAGATATATATATATATATCGTATCACTGTTATACTCGAACACATATGAACGTGTACATTTTGTTAAAACTATACTCTTTATATAAATTGAATTGAATTACTTTGTCCTGTATGTAAAACTCATGGAAATCATAATTATGTATCAACAATTTCATTTAAAGGATATTCAATTCCAAGCACTATTAGGTATTAGGCCTATGGAAATGTAAAACTTCTGGTATAGACTATATCACTAATTGTGATAATAATATTTGATATAAACTTAATTCTCTTTTGTATCACATGCTATATCTTATCACACTTTTTTTTCTTCGAGTAGTTGCTTCATAATCTTTTAAACTGAATATAGTGCAGTTAATTACACGGAAGGAAAGTCACACAAATCTGTTGATTACTAGCTTTCTTCCGTCCGTGAGATTTTTGTACTTATAATGGTTCAAAGTCAGTTGACCGTCATGTTTTCAGTACATTATGTCATGTTCCGGTGGTTCCTTTCCACTCTCCGTGCGAAACTCCTGGAGGAGTGAGACTACGCACAGCAGACATGTCATCTGGAAAAAAGTAAACATGAAATAACTCATCTTCATCCAAGTTTGAAAATATATATCCCGATGATTCCCTTTTCTGAAAATTCCTACTTCGAATTTTAACAATGAAAGAGGGTTCGTAATACCAAATTTGAAATTAGTTATTCATTATGAAAACGAAATAGGTTTCATATTTCCGAAAATAAAATATATAACCCTGTTTTGTTTCCAGAACTACTAATTTTCGGTCTATTGATCCCTTTTTTCATTTTCGGAAATGTGAACCTTCGTTAAAATGAACAACAAATTGTCTATAAATAGCTTTGTTGGCATACATTTGTATTCACAAGATAAGCTTTGCATGCCTTTTCTAACGTTATAAGCTCATACGCTTTAAATATATTCTGAACTGACGTAAATATAAAACACATCTACTTATTTTTTAGAAATTAGACCTTTTAATTTGATCTAAGAGGGGAGACTTTGATTTTAACTTAAGAGACTCATACTTATATGCCTTCTATTAAACAAAGATATGTAACGTAGATCTTAAAACAATCATGCATTCCAAAGTTTGGAGAACGTCGTACTATTTTGTTTTCGTTACTATTCATCAATTTATGTAGGCCTATTCACTTATTTGATTTGTCATTTTAGTGAAATATTCATTAATTAATTTATTGATTCATTTATTTAATATTTATTTTTTTATCTATTCATTTATCTGGTTAAATATTGTTTTGGTTATTTTTTATTCACTTATTCATTTATTCATTTATTTTATCTTGTATTCATTTATTCATTCATTTGCGTTTTTTCAATTTAGATATTCTTTAGCAAGGAGCCCGAAGCGTAAATGAAATACATTTTATTCTGTAATACAAAACTTCCATTGAGCTTGTTCATAAAACCTCAACACCTAAAATGTTTCATTACTCGAATGCCACTAGGCCTGTTAATAGAAGATTTGTTTTATCATAATCATGGAAAGGTGTAGAGAAATATAAAATATAAACCTTTTTTCTTTCTTCACTTACATGAACTGGCAACAGAAAGAGCCATATGACGAAACCAAAGACCATGGCATCTGTATAAAAGGCCTGTCGTAAATAACAAGTTATCAAAACATTACCGATAAAAAAAAAACGGGTTTGTGACTTTCAAATATTCAGTAACATTTTCCTTTTTAATTGATTCTCTTTATTCTTATGTTCATGCTACATATTTGTGTAGTCCCATATGTGACTTACAGCAGGACCGAGGCAATTTGTTGGTAATTTCGATGATTTTAAAAAAATCACAGTATACTGAATATTATGTAGAACATAATCCATCTCTCCCAGATGGCCGAGTTAGACCAGGGAGCTTAGACTTTAAAGGTCAGAGTTTATTAATAATGTTATGGCATGACTAGTCAAGAATCTGGCTGGTTTTCCTATTTGCGATCTCTCTTTCCCTAAATGCTGCCAGCCGCAGATGGCGTGATCCACGAATTCCTACCAGAGCGACTGATTAGGAGAGTTTGGCCAACCCTTTTCGTCAAAGAGTTAAGCGCAATGTGGGGCAGGCGCGGATCTACGGGGGGGGTTTAGGGGGTTCAAACCCCCCCCCCTTGGGCGGCCCAAAAAAAAAAAAAAAAAAAAAAAAAGGAAAAAAAAAAGAAAAAAAGAAAGAAAAAAGAACGCACGCTGTAGAGAGAAACCCTTTCAAGTGCAAATATTGTGAGAAGATATTCAACTCATCTGGTAACTTAACCAAAGTCTGGATAACTCTGGATATAACTGTGTATTAAACTGTACTTGATTTAAAAAGACGTTATCATGCATTGCTTGTTATGGTCTCCATTGTGTTAATAGATGCCAGGAAAACATCATTTACGGGGTTCAAATAAACACCCCCCAAAAAATCGGCTCGCCGCTTCGCGGCTCGTTGACGATGCTCCGCATCGTCATTATTTTGGTCAAACCCCCCCCTTAGCAAAAAGCTAGATCCGCCCCTGTGGGGAATACCTCTTTGTTGGGCAAGCACAAAACAAAATATTAAATGCAATGCTGTGAACGAAGACCAGCAGCAGGTCCCAATCACTTGCGTATTAAGTTGACATTAAATCTTTTTAAAACATAGTTTGAAAACCTAATTCGTTTTAGAGACAAAACCTAAATCACCTGTATGAGGTACCTTATTGGGTCATTTTCCCGGCTCAGTTAAAATGTGGGGACTCTAACTGTGGAAACACAAGGAGATAAAACACCCTTTCAAAGTACAAGCTTATTAGGGATAACATCGAGAAGCCTCTGACTATTGAACATCATTATTATTGTCAAAAATTTACAGAGGACATCTAATCGATTGTATGTGAATTTATCTAATCAATACATAAAATATCACCTTTGTTCCGTCAATCAAGATTAATTGGGAGCGGGTGAATCGTTTGCTCCCAAAACGGTGATTGCTCTTAAAGACCGCCACCACTACTGGGCCAGAAGGGATTAGACCACACAGCGAGGTCACTGACAGGTGGCTATCTCATTAACTCAGCTTTCAACTAACATAAGAAAAGAAGATCATGGGAAACAACGGGCACCGATTGGGGAAGTTTTCTATAGAGAGGGAGCAAGTAGCTACAAGTAGGACAGTGGGGCTTTAAAATGTGGGGAGTCTAACTGAGGAAATACAAAGAGATAATCCATCCTTTCAAAGTATAAGCTTACTAAAGGATAACATCGAGAAGCCTCTGACTATTGAACATCATTATTATTATCAAACATGTAATCGATTGCATACGGTGAATTTCGTCAATTGTTCCGTTAATCCAGATTAATTCGTCCTTGTTTTCACGAAGTGACGGTAGTGAGGAAAATCGTAACGCAAAGTGAATGCAATTTGTTTTCACTACCGTCACTTCGTGAAAACAGCGACGAATTATTGGTAGCGGATGAATCGTTTACGCCAAATAGGGTGATTGCTCTTTAAAAAAAAAATGGGTCGGATTGTGGACTGTCGCATGACCAGAACTTACCGTGACACTGATACGGACGATCCACGTGATGATCTGGAGCACGATCAGTACAGGGATGGTGGCAACATACGGGATGAGAAACATCCACATATCCTACAAAGAGAATAAGGTGATAGGTGTTATTTTACATCCTAGCCGTGGGACGAGATTGATGACAATATGTATATTAGTGGTATTAGAGAGACTCAGAGAAAGAGGGAGAGAAAGAGAAAGAGAAAGAGAGAAAGAAAAAGAAAGAAAGAGAGAGAGAGAGAGAGAGAGATTGACTAGCAGCGTATCCTCACCGACGTGGTCAAACTAAAACTTATGCAAGTTGTATTTGTTCTCAAGAATATGCCACTGTTGTATTTGGTTGACATTGCACTTTTAAATAACAATTGGAATTTTATCAATATTCTTCCAATTGCGGAAGTTCTACTAAGCAAAAAAATAATAAGACCGAAAATCTGGAGTAAACCAGGCTTTTTGCGTGGTCAAACAGGGGTATGGTAGTCAATGGCAAATAATGGACGTTTCGCTTGTTTATCGACACATTTAATATTCTTCGATGACAAGTGTTAAACGTATAATCTTCCTTGTTCAATATACCAAAATATTGGTAAACGCCTAGGTTACTTGCACCTCTAACCCCCCCTCATCGTTTTACTAAAAAGGTGGCTACGCCAATACGCAGAAGGATGTATTTACTTTACCTCTGCGACTCCGTAGATGAGGAGGACAGATGTGATGGCGAGGAAGATGAGGGCGATGACGTCAATGGTATCAGCAGCATAGGCACCATATCGGGTAAATTCAGATCCTGACAAGGATTACAGCAGAACATAGAATAATGATAATAGTAATAATAACAATAATAATTAGATCAATTCATGTAGCGCAGCTGCTATAAACATGTACTGTACTGTGTTGTCATGAAATACATATAATAATAAGTATAAGTACAAATAAAAGCATAAGAATAAATATGAGTATGAGTATGAGTATTCACACCTTACTGTATTCGTTTCTTTTTCATCGCCAAATTTTCTGAATTTCTATGTTCAAAAAAAAAAACGACGCTTCTTGCTCACAGAAAAAAACAAGGTGAAGCTGATTTTGTATAAAATGCCCGCTCCTCTGCATTTTGAACTGGTCGAGTCAACATTTTGCACATTAAAACTGATTATAACGATGATAGCTACAGGAAAACAATTCTAGAAAAACATAGGTAATAATGATGATAATAACGATGATGATGACGACAGCAGAGTTGAGTGAGGAAGAAGAAGGGGGAAAAGAAGGATAGAAAGAGTAAAAACAGAAGATGAGGAAAAAGGCGGGAAAAATGAAAGAAGATTATTTTAAAAAAGAAGAACGGGGTAATAAAACCAGTAGCAGGACAAGGAAACAACAAGAAGATAGAGAATTAACGAATGAGACAATATTAGGCAATGAAAAGGAGAAAGGGAAAGGAAACGAGGGATCAAAAGGAGAGAAAAAGAAAATAGAGTATAAGATTATTTGAGTAATCTCACCGTTGGTTTGTGATATCTGATACCATTGAAAGCCTGTCCAGACGAGATGAATGGCGCTGTAGTTCTGAAGAGAAATGAGAGTTGAATAAGGTTAAATTCTGCGCAGGAATAGGAGATCGAAGAAAAATGATAAAGGACAATGATAGAAGAAAGCATCGAAATTAAAACTTAGACTGACAACAAAATATGAGGATTCTGTAAAGTTTCACAACACAGAAAGACAAACTAGCGAAAGAGTGAAAGAGAGAGAGAGAGAGAGAGAGAGAGAGAGAGAGAGAGAGAGAGAGGGGAATAAAGAGATTGGGAATGGGCTGATAAAAAAAACTGTATTTTTAGTGAAATAAACGAAAATGATTTATTAACAAAGTTAGAAACTGAATAGAATAGAGAATGCCATCAGCAATGAAACTATATCTTCTTAAAGAGGGACCATGAAAGATACTTTTAACAAAACAAAAATAAACCCTTACTATAATTATTTCAGAATTGAAAAAAAAGATTCACCGTAATGCAAAACGTGATTGTGCACACAAAATATAATCAATATATGCTGAATCAACGGGTGTGATTATTGGACTGACTGATATTTTATTTTTCTCTGTATTGTTCAACTGCTCGTATATCTTTATCGATTTTTTTTACGCGCATGTAAAAGGAACCCTGCAGTCTGCACTGTTTACATCGTGTTTTGATTTCTACATTTTGCAAAGGAAGGATAGGGACCCTAGCTCTTTGTGTATGAGAGTGCAATTCATATTTACTTTTTAAATTGACTGACTTAATTCATTTATATATATTGACTTTCTACGAAAGGAAGAAATTGTTACAATTAGGTCAAATAACTAACATTCATAATTGATTGCGAATCAAAGGGCCCTGTTTTATATTTACTTATATCAATTTTTATGTACAAAGAATCGACAAACGAATTCATCATTCAAGCCAGTTGTCTATATAGGAAACTTGATATTAGATGAAATTAAAGTGCATTTTGTTGACAAGGATCTGTCTCTCCTTATTCCCTATTTATCAACAACAACCAAACCTGTTTATCAATATAGAATAGTAAACAATAATATAAAAAATAATGATAAAAACCCTGAACACCAATTAATAATAGAAAACAAATATAAACAAAAAAACCAATGAACCCTAAACATCGAAACATAATAGTAAACAAATATTAAAATATAACACTAAACCCTGAACTCAATATCAACAACAATTTCGTTATTGATTTCGTTTGATTTCGTTAGAATAAATCCTTAATTTTTATATAGGCCTATACTAAATAAACCTAATATATTGATAATAGTTGAGATTGTACAAACCAAACGTATCATAAGTTATAACCCCCTAAACAATTGTTTCGTGACATTTTTTAATGAAACAGTTCTGCCAGTTATGATTTATACTTGAAGGATAAAGTTTATCTTTTCAGAACTTTCTTGATCAAACTGTATGAATCTTTAAATAGATCAATACAGTTCTGAGAAGTTACACATTTGTTTATATCAAGAACACATGATATCGACACACTCGTTAATTAATAGAGGGAAAGTATTATAATTCCGACTTTATGGGCAACAGCGTACTTACCACGGAGAAAACAGCACTGGCTATCGAACCGCTAGTGGTGTCGGCGAAGCAACAACATTTCTTCATGATCACCATTTCGACGGTGATAAAGGTGCGACAACATCGACAACGAAAAGAAAAATATCAGCTATGGTCCCTTTCCTCCTCTCTCTCATATATGACAATCACCGGCATACAATGTTATAATGGTTTCTCTTATTATTTTACGATATAATGTGCCTTTTTTATTAACAGTTTTGAACGTTTTGGATCCGTATAGAATGATATGACGGGAGAGACCAGAATAATATCAATATGTCGGCTGTAACAGCTGTTGCTGAAAACTCGCTGAGTAATTTGATAGAAAGAAAAAGTTTTTCCACCAGCTGTATCAAGTTCAAGGCCCATATAGAGTAGGTCGTTTGATAGAATAGCCCATTGTAAATCGAATTAGAAAACTCATTTTTATGGTCTCCTCTGGTATGTATTATTCTATCATTATATTTTTTCCATCTTCACATCCATATGATTCGTATATAGTTTTACTTATATTTTGAATGTTAATGTCATTTCCATATTCCATTACTATTCTATCCTGCCTACTCCCTTCCCAAACAAAGCATTCCAAACTGTTCAACATGTAACCATCATCATCTTCATCATCATCATCATCATCATCATCATCATCATCATCTTCATCATCGTCTTCATCATCATCACCAGCGTCAATGTAGTCCTCATTATCATCCTCAATGTTATCGTTATCAACTTTATCACCACCATTATCGTCATCATCATCATCATCATCACTCATGTAATCTTCATCATCAATATTACCAACGTTTTTTTAATCATCATCACCAACGTTATTGTCATCATCATTATCATAATCAGCGTTATTGTCATCATATTCATCACCAACGTTATCATCATCATAATCATCATTACCATTATTGTCATCATTATCATCATCATCATTAACGTTATCGTCATCACCATTACCAACGTTATTGTCACCATCACCACCAACGTTATTGTCATCATCATTGTCACCAACGTTATTTTCATCATAATCATCACCAACATTATCATCATCATCATCATAATCATCATTTCATCGTTATTGTCATCATCATCACCACAGTTATTTTCATCATCATCATTGCGAACGTTATTGTCATCATCATCACCGACATCGTCATGGTCATCATCATAGTCATCGTCGTCATGATCATCAAAACAGTGTGAATGAATACATTATCATTACATGTAGAATTATCGAGCATCAACACAAAGTAATCATACAAATATCCATCCTTTTATAAATCACTTTATTCCATCGGCATGAGACCATTATTGTTGTCATGGTTACCAAGGACACACATCCGCTTTTTTGACGAGATCTTTCTCTTTATAATGTCATTATCCTCACCCTGGCTGTCAATTTATCAATGATATTAATTTTTATTTCAACAAATTACATTATAATCAACACATAAAATGCAGATACAAGTACATAACGATACGTAAAAGTCTTGTACACAAAGAATTACAGACATACAGACATCTTTAGAGTGAATTCAAGGTACAGTGTGCATACATTATATGGCAAAAACAATTTAGGACATCATGGTGATAAAAAGGTTAATAAAAAGGTTGCAGATAACCATGACTATATTATATAACAACTGGATATTATTACGATACCATCTCAACACGAGTAGTTCAGTATCTATACCGATGCTTGATCATACATATCTACATCTACAATCGCCTTCTTCCTCGTACCATTTACTGTCCTTGTATCGAAGAGGGCGTTTCAGAAAATAGTATACAAAAACTAATTTAATATACATGTACATCTAAATTTCTGAACAAGTATCGACTATTTATGTCGGTTTTCAGAGTTATTATCCAAAACTCATATCATGAACTATTTGTTGTTCTTGATATGTGAAATAAGAGTCTAAAAAGTATAATTTTACAAAGACGTCGATACAAGTAATATATCTATATAGTTCTGATGTCGGTTGAGTACTACGTAAATATGTGTTCGGTCAGCCAATTTACACAGAAATAACAGTCCATCTTATAACGAAAATAGCCTATTTAAAACGTAAATAACAGAAGAATGAGAATCACAAAAATATCAAATGTTATTTCTACATGATTTCTAGACAATGTTGAAGTAATGTATAAATACGTACTTGTACAATAATTTATGCTGTTTCCATGTATCTTTCAAATAAATTGTGTTTTCGTATTTGTAATAATTATTATGCTTATGTACATTAACAACAAATATTAATGTACCATGTAAATTCAGTTTTCTAATAAATACAAAGTACAAATTCAGTGGCTTAAAGTAAAATAACATAGATGTGTAGGCAGATAATGTAAGTTTAAGACACGTGTAGATATCCCAAATACCGATGCCTTTACATGTTACATTTTAAATTATTGTTGTTTTCTATAATGATTATTCGCATCACTGGATACGTTAACTACGCAAACAATTTATTCCTGTCACTAGTGTTGTGTGTCTTCAATTTAAAAAAAGACAAAAAGTCACACGTCAATGAAATGTATACAAAAAATTGTTTTTGTTTGTCTTTCTTTCTCTTTTGTCGTATATTTTTTATTGTGCCTTTAACTTTATGCACATTTCTGGATCCGTCACTGAGTTACCTCACTCATCATTTAATCAAGTGGTTAGTGCCCATTCCTTATAATAATGCATTATATTTTTTTAACTTAGGAGTAGGCATACTGCTAATAATAATAATGATAATAATTTGTTTACCCATGCAGGGAAGCCTCATCCACATGTTGTTCTTATTGAGGGCCTTGCATTTATGGTTACCTCAGCAATTGCCAGCTACCTTTTTCAGTCTGGGTGGAGAGTGGTTAATGAGGATAAATGCCTTGTCAAAGGACTTTAGTAACGGGCCGAGATTCGAACCCTCAACCCTTGGATTAAGAGTCAAATGAATGGATTCCTACACCACGACACCTCCAGTACATGTAGTAAACGGATATACTATACAAGCAATTCCATGAATGCTGTATGCTCCAAACATTACTACACAGTCCCGAGTAATACTAAAGCGCTATGCCCCCCCCCCCGCTCATATCCTTACCTTTCCCTGGATTTTCCTGGCACCATATCAATTGTTTTATATAGACCTGTTTGCATACATCAATACTCTAGTGTATTAAGAAGGTTTGTTCTTTGCGTATATAGCATTAATACAGCTTGTTCAAAATAGTACGTGGCGTACTGTAAGGCCCGACATTGAACCATCATGGAAGTAAATTCATCGTTAACCTTTTAGTACAAAGAGTTGTCCGTGTTTTGTTTCCTTTCTTTGTGTTGTTTATTAAGTGCATATCGGTCTATCAACAAGTCATCTATCATTAACTGATCGGTTGATCACAATTTTGTCCTGTCGACATTTTGACGAATTATTTACCCAAATTGTCCTACATGTGTTGTCTGGATGTTGTTGGTTGACACGTTGCCATAGTTATACCATGTTATAGGGTCGGCCACGCCCATCTTTAAGCTCCTGGTACTGTGATATTACGCAAATCAGACACAAGATCTGAAAAAACGAAAGCAATAGAAGATGTCCCATGAGAAGACTATAAATTAAAATATTACCCCCAGTTCACTACCACCAACAACGTACATTTTTGTTATTGCATTAATAAACCATCATCGATTGACTGGTGCATGACCTATGAGAACGCACAACTAACTTGTCAACATCTACCCCCGGGTGGGCCCCATTGCCAAATTACTGTCCCGGACAACTACTCTCCCCCACCCTATTACCCTAATAACTGTCCCGGGCAACTACCCTCCCCACCCCATTACCAAAATAACTGTCCCGGACAAGTACCCTCCCCCAACCCATTACCAAAACAACTGTCTCGGACAACTACCCTCCCCCATCCCATTACCAAATCAACGGTCTTGGACAACTACCCTCCCCCACCCTATTACCAAAATAACTGTCCCGGACAACTACCCTCCCCTACCCTATTACCAAAACAACTTTCCCGGACAACTACCCTCCCCCACCCCATCACCTAACCAACTGTCCCAGACAACTATCCAATCAATCACTTTACATGTTAATGAATACCGGACAATGATCCCTAGGACGACATGTTGTCACCTTGTGACTGTACTGAAACTTTGAAAGAGTCATTGTAACTTATCACTTACACACTTTGCTGGAAGAAAACGTATAGTT
Source organism: Strongylocentrotus droebachiensis (assembly GCA_035222895.1). NCBI lineage: Eukaryota > Metazoa > Echinodermata > Echinoidea > Camarodonta > Strongylocentrotidae > Strongylocentrotus > Strongylocentrotus droebachiensis. Next base: position 31,953 of record JAVYIG010005334.1, on the reverse strand, counting down.
CTGGTAAAACAATATGTCCGTTTGGGAGAATATCATAATAGAAATATCTCCTGAAAAGGACTGCTCTTCATATGCCCTCGTATTTGAATTCAAACTATCATGCCAGATAAGTGTGTCGGCCTAGATGTGCATCTCTGCGTACAGTGCATTGTGATCATTCCAAAAACTCACAGTATTCACTAATTACTATGAACTACGATGCCAATATTTCGCAAGTGCTTCCAAACATTTTTTCTTCTTCACAATATAGTCTCATGATCAGTAACCAACTTAACCATTTCAGTCTTTTTGCCTATTCCACCCCCACCCCCCCCCCCCCATTCACCCTCTCCTAGGATGAATACTTGCCTTTGGTGTCGTCACAACGAACCAGACGACACATTGTACGATGTCAATTACATGCTCGGAAACCTCTCCCATGCCCTATGTTGGAAATAAAACAAATACAACAATTGTTATTGGAAATAGAAGATTGTTATCAAGATCCTCGATTTGAGTCTGGATCACCATGTGCAAGTCCGTACCGGACTCAATAAATGTTGTATACCCAAAAGGGAAATGGTATTAATGCTACAGTCAATCCTGCTTTAGTGACCACCTGTCTACAAGGACCACATTTTTAGTTTCTTTTGAAAATGGTTTCTCATTGAAGCATGTACTAAAGGAACCTGTCTACAAGGACCACTTTTTGTGTTTCCCTTGGGCGGTCGTTATAGACAGGTTTGACTGTATAATGATATTATATAATACATGTATAGTGAAAATATAATGTTGTGGGTCATCAAAGACCCCATCCGATGAAAATACAACTTGATATGGAAAACTGAATGAATGTAGAATACAAATACAAAGGAATACAAAGTATTTACACTTTCATTATTGCACATAAGCAAATTAAACCTCATTTTCCACACCCCTTCAAATTACGGATGTACAGGGGTCAAATTTGCCGAAATTATAGGTCGACAACTTCTGATTTTCAAAGCTTCGGATTTTAATATTTAAGAGTGCTAATACTCCTCTGACAGACACTAAAATGGCATATTATTGATATGATGGTAATCTATGGCTTATAAACTTTCCGTTGATATATAATTTATCCATTCCATTTTTTCAGTTCGGATATGGTATTTAATCATCAAAGCCTTAGAATGGCTAATGATATAATATAATTTCATAAATGAAAAACATTTGAAATATTCAGTTTTCTTTAAATTTACATCAACAACTTGTCAAGTATGCAAGATTTGTTTCCATGCCATTTGTACACATTGCCTAGCATTGAACGATGAGAGATCTATATTCATCGTGCATTACACGCCATTTTCGGTGTATTAGCCTGTAATCGGTTTTTCGCAGTTGAGTCTGACTATAAATCATGAAAATAGGGATTATTTAATAAAATCATACTTACCATGAAAACAAATACGATAATCCAAGAGATGAGCTGAAGTACGATGAGTAATGGAATTGCAACCATGTATGGTATTAACATACACTTGGAGTTCTGCAAAATTGATACAATATAAATTTGTGTTAATACAATAAGGCATCATTATGTAGTTGATAAGTATTAGTATATTACATTTAGATGCAATTCATAAAAGACTTGATAACTGATTCATTATTCAGTTTAGAATATGCATTAGCCGTCAAAATTCTTAATTCCAGTACTACGGCGCTTCATAAGCATCGTAACAAAAATATTGAAGGGTATTCCTTTCGGAACTTTATTGTCAACGTTATCTCTCTCTCTCTCTCTCTCTCCTCTTCATTTTTTCTCATTATCTCTTTGTCTCCACTCTTTCATTCGCCCCTGTCACAAGCATGACATCCATCTGCCTTAACCCCGGGCCTTTCGGGCGTTCGTCCTGTTTTCAATATCGCCCTCTCACCTCAGTCACCATGCATATCCTCTCTCCCTTCTTCCCCTCCCCTTTCTCCCTCTCTCGCTCTCTCTCTCTCCGACACTCTCACTTCTACTACAGCCCCTCACTCGCCCCTTTTACATCCACGACATCCCTCTCCGTAACCCCCTATCGCTGGTCCCAGCTCACCGCCATCGACATACCCACCCCCTTCCTCCTCCCTCATCTATACTCCCACTACTTCCCACTCCCTCCTCCCCACCTACACCCCCCCCCCCCTCTCTCTCTCTCTTTCTTTCTCTCCCATGCCCATGGCCCACTCATCAAACTCATTTAACCTACCTTAACCACGCCCACCAGTAGGATAATGGATGCGATGAATAGAAAGATGAGGACGACCAGGTCAATACTGTAGGCAGCGTAAAGACCTTTCCTTGCCGCTCCTATGTAATAGAACAATCACACGAAGAGATCAACTGAAACCCATTACAATAACGACATACATTTGATCAATCCTACCGCCGCTAATGGCGACAGTATTGTCAGTGCGTTTTTACAGGAGGCATTTGAGCGTACAGGTGTGTCAACGTGACTTGTAAGATTTATAGTATCATATTTGTGTATATTAAAGAGAAGGATTAAGGCATATTAATGTAATGGATGCCTCCTTGGTACATGTATGTCAAATCGTAATGAAAACTGAGTATTCTAGGGGTTCCTTAAAAAAGCGTTGTGCCAATTATTATCATTACATTAATTTCTACCCGCCAGCTAATTAACATAGTTTCGATTTACCATTGATGATCAAGGAGGGGTTTGTTGGGGCAACAGTTATTAGTTCGCACATTGAACACGCACCAGTAAACGAAGACATCTCGATGTAGTCCACGAACTCCCATAGCAGTATAGCCACGCTCACCAAGCAGTATATCTGACAATGAAATACCAAGATAAAAACAGAGAACGTTGAGTTCTGGGAAAGATGAAAAATATGTTTGTTTGGATTTTTAACAAATGTTAGTGAGAAAGAGTATAATAGAAAGAAAAACAATCATCTAAAATGGGTGGTTCTTCTAACTACCTCATATTCCGACTTTGAAAAGCAATGGCAACTTCCATGCTACATGTTTTTGTACTCATATTCTCATTTCTGTATAGAGTGCATGTTACTCTTAAAAAGACTACACCAATTTTGTTAAAATCATTTTGAAGATTTCAAAACCTCACAGTATTAAAACAACAATACTGTTACATGATCAACGTTTTCCAATAGCGCCCACACAGTGTAATTCACAATGCAATCCCGTGACAAAAAGTCATCTTCTAGAAACAGTTTCAATAACAAACATTAGCCCCTTTTTTTCTAATTATGTACTGAAGTTTTCTTATATAAGAGCAGTTCCTTTTTTATTTTAAATATTTTTACATATCGTGTCGTTCGTTATCAACGTCTTGAATTACAGAATACTGCATATTAAAGTCCTCTATTCAAAAGGCAAGTAGAAAGTTACTTTATAAGTATATATTATGATTAAGCTGCGAGAGAGGGAGGGAGAGAGAGAGAGAGAGAGACAGAGAGACAGAGACAGACAGAGACAGACAGAAAGAAAGAAAAAGAAAGAGAGATTGAAAGAGACATACATGTACATGTAGGAAGGGCGATAATTCGTATACATGGACATAATTATAACAAATGTGGGAATGTACAGTCGGCTGGATACAATTTGATAGGATGAGAAACAGTGAATGTAGCATTTTAGAAGAAAAAAAGTAATGACCACAATTACCTATTTAATGAGATATAATACACTCAAAGTGTATTCATCTCCTTGCGATAAATAGTCTATAACGACTTCCCGCGATGGCATATTGTTATATTCCTTACAACCATAATACGGAGGGTTCACGCTCCTGTGGTTTTAGGGCCTTTGAAGAAGAAAAAAAAAAACCAATTTCCCCATTTACAAATAAATCCGATCAGTGGACTTAAACTGATCCCCTTTTTGTCCCTCAAAAAAGTAACATTAAGGGAAATACAAACAAACTCGTGCTTATATTCAAAACACTTCGCGGAAATATCGGAAAGCAATTCGCTTGCACCGGGATTTTGTAATGCGTGTAGTAGTATATCTAAAGTATCCAATGTAGAATTTAGACTACATTTGCATGTCGAAGTGCGGTATAGATAAACGAGAATATGCCTATACATATCAACATAAAACGAAAGTAATATATAAGCCATCTCCAAAACTCAAGTCGCCATTTTGGAAGTGCTGCGCGGAATTCGTTGTCCTCCTCCTTTATCCATTCAAAAGAAAGCTTAAATTATACCTGTTATCTACTTATCGATAGGTTGTCATCATTGTATCAGTTGTTATTAGTACTATTTAAAGACTAATTTGATAGCACAAAACCTTTGTTTTACCTTACTTTCAAGTTCTCGGTCTCCGAAATAAGCGATGAATGAAACAATGTCCCTTATATTTTTCTTATTTGGCATGAATTAATTTAATGTACCTTGTATTTTACCCTCGAACTGAAGAATTAATCGAGACTGAACTGAAAACAGGCAATTACAGATGGAATACAACAAAATTGGGAAGGTATAAATCTAAACCCCATGCGGGGGAGGGGGTGCTACTTCTAGAAGTCTTGCTACATGGAAATACATCCTGTTTATCACATTAATACCTAATTAGCTGTCATTAAACCCACACTCCACAAATATATATATATTTTTTAAAACTTTGATTTCATTTTAGACATTAATGAACCCTGAATTAGTTTGAAATCCTCGTCTCCTTCTCACAAACCCCAAATCCCACATGCTTGATGTAGCCATATCGGACTGTTGCATCGACATGGTTAAAGTAAAGTGATTTATAGTTTAGCGTTAACCTGTCATGAACCCTGTCACTAAAAACAAGGAGTTCCGCAAGCAACATAACCTCTGAACTTGACCAAAAGAAACCAACAAAAAAATATATGGACGTCCAGTGTTCACTCACCAAGGAATACACACCACACGCTTTGGAACCAGTCCTGACATTGTCAAAGCAGCAGCATCTTGTCAAGATCGCCATGATGTTCAACTCCTGGCTTATCTATCCCTTTTCCTCGAATGAACCCTGCATGCAAAAAGATCAGTGGCTGAGAGTGGAGTTCAATTGCTCAGGAATTATGTCAGGATGGGAGCATATAATATATTTAGTGAAATCAGCCTGACAGCGGACAGCGGCCGCGTCGTTTGACAGAGACGTCGTTGTTATTCAGTCGAGCAAACGCGAATGCATTCAAGTCATTGTGTTGTCACCCCAGCTCGAGTGACACTGATTTGAAATCCCTAAAAAGGGGGGAAAAAGAAAAAAGGTTAGAGTTATGAAAAACGTGCCCTATATAGCCAGAGGATCTCAATGGAGCCAGATTGCTTAGACCTCCCACCTTGAACATTGATGGCATATAGGTTAGGCTGCGAGGGATGCCCCCCCCCCCCACACCGTTCCTTCCTTCCTTTGCAAAATAATTATCGAAATTTGTCAAATAATATATCAAAATAAAGTTATAAGCTCGAAATTTACTTACAGTATCAAGCCAACTCTCGTGAAATACCATACTATCACATAGGGTAAATTTCTCGATGCGAGCACCGACGAGATTCTAAATAAATTCGGCCGATTACTTTATTAGGCTCTTTAACATACGCTTCGCGCTCTGACCGATTGCATGTTTGGTGAAAAGAATCATATATACCAGCTTAAAGGCAAACTGTATTCAACACAATGGCAGGACTTTCGGGAAATTAACTCTAGGGAGTCAAGGGCAACTCTATTCCCTATCGTATTGTCTATACAATTCAGGTTCGGATTATATCACTGTCCTGTTCGCACGTTTCAAAAGATGATGCACAGTGCTAATAATATTGCCTACTATGACTCACAAATATTTTCAGAAAGTCAACTCAATAGGCAATTTCAATTCAGATTCCCTATTGTATTAATTATCTTCAAAATTCAGTTATGGAAGATTATCATTGTCGTGTTCGTATGTTTACAAAAGGTGATGCACACGACAATTGAGATGATTTCAAATTATTTTATTTCTCATGCAAAACATAATACAATGAATAATTATATTACAAACAATATGCAATGAAACGACAAATATAGTAGAAAAAAAGCACGAGAAAAGATGGCCTCTGGTTGAATGTTTAAAGTCTGCCAGTGAGAGTGTTCTTTTTGTATCGCGTTGATGTTGTTATTATTATATGAACACGTGATAACCTACATGGATATCTCTCGTGTATTATTAATCGCGATCCATTCTGAAATGAAGAGTTCACTGCACCAGTTTTCACGTACCGTACTAAATACACATCATCAAATCTCTCATTTGCCTGCATTACCCAGTCTCTCGCTTATTATCATGTTGACCAGTGTGCCACAAGTGCCATAAGGGGTGTTTGAATATCACGCTAATGGCTGCATGATAAGAGATGCATGACAGTTTCCAAGCCTGCACCTGCATTTTCCTGGTAATAAGTATCTCGCTCTCGGGGTATGGGTATTAATTGGGCGCCAAACGGTCCATCATTATGTCATTTACAGTGTCATATTGAAAGCAAAATAAGCATTCATGAATGATTAATCTCCTCAACTTTCCTATTGGTGTGGTACACAAGTAGCAAACTGCATTATCCACTAGGCCTATCGAACATGCGTGGGCAGTCAAACCATCTAATGTTCGTTTGGTGTTTTTTAAAAATACAATTGAAGACCTATATTTTACTATACAGCTGTGTTTTTTGTATTTTTGTATTTTGTATTTTTGGGGGAGGGGGGAGATTTACATTGTAAGCACTATGGTACTTATTTAGCTCCGTCTAAATGACTACTATTAACATCATGAACAAGAAATGGTGTCTAGTCACCCTTCTTTACGTCTATCCCCTTTTATAACAACAATAATATTGTTTACCCAGGGCCCCATCAGCACCAACGCTGCTCTTCCTGAGGGCCCTGCGACCGTTGTTACCCCCAGTAACTGCCAATTAACCATGTTCACCGAGATAAATAGGGGCAAATGGGGTTAAAGCCTTTTCAAAGGACGTTGTCAGGCTGGAATTCGAACCCTTAACCTTTGGATTGAGAGTCCAGTGTATGACCCACTATACCACGATACCATCATAAGCATGTACGCCGTTGTTCTGTATTACACTTCCTCTTTACCTAGCTATACATAGCTGTAAAACATAAATAAATTAGGTGTCCATATTTATAATCACCATGATCACCGAAAAAAAGGCGTATGCGAAATATTGTCCCCATAACCGACCACTATTCACCAATACATGCAGTTAGGCTAATTTGAAAATTGCGTATTCTTTTGGTTTTTGCTTGCCCAACAAAGCGCTATTTACTTCATTGCTAATGTTGCATGGACTATGAGTAAAATTAGCCAAGTAATCAACTAAACCTGGTTCGGTAAACTCTGTAGGGCATATACAGTGCGTCCCAGAAAAAACGAAACCGAGAATTATCGATGTTTTATCATAACTTAGTCACATTTATAATATATAACACATAAATGACACATATTTGGAAAGCTTAGATCCTCCTATTTCATTTGATGCAATTCACCTGATGCATAGTTCACGCATGAGTGATTTAACTGAATTTGAAGAGAGGTAACCAAAAAGTCATTTGGCGGACGATATCTGAATTTCAAAGAGACTATCAAATTGATAGAAAGTTGAGTTTCTGCCCTTTCATATGACACCTCAATCACGAAAAATGAGCAAGGAATGACAAAGTTCTGTATGTTTAAAATAGTACTTGCATTTCCATAATTGTATAAAACGAATTCGTTTTCACTGGCTGCCTGCCGTAGCAAAAAACAGAATTGTCAAAAGACTTACATGTAACTCCGTTTCGTTGACAATCAGCCATCCATGAAGTCTTTCGTCTACGGCCGATTGTCAACGAAACGGAGTTAAGTCTTTTCTTAATTCCGTGTGTTACTAAGGCAGGCAGCCAGTGAAACTGTGTGCTCAGGAATTATTGTCATTAACACAGGGATACAATAACAAATATGTATAAAATCGTCAACGGTGGGGTTTCAAGCTTGAAGAATTTATTAATAAAAAACACGAAAAAAGCTGTCTCAAAATATAAAACATTGACTACTCTTTAATCAAATATGATGTAAAAGACATCATGTTTTATCATTCTGAGCCCATATAGTCATAACACCTTATTAAAAATAGTTATCAACTAATTACACGGCCTACAGTAGACGTACTATATATATATATATACGACTACAGCAATATAGGTTGCGTTTTTGTCAAAAGTACTTGATGAAGACGCAATGTACGTCGAAATGTTGTGACCTAAGAAAAACTGTTAGATTTAAAGCAAGAATCTTCTAGTATTTATCATGAATTGCGCCATCTTATGCCAAGAAAAGTATCAAAAAAGTCATTGCAGTCATTAGTCATCTAAGTAGCATGTATTTACATTCCAAACATAAAATGGAAGAAACTTCTAAAACCAGTTTGCAGGCACAGACCCTTGTCCTTCGTTTTGCGTAACAGTGTCTGCAACTTTGAGAATAAGGGAGTTTACAGATACAATCTGCGCATGGGCAGATAAAGGTCATTTGTACCAAAATGGTAAAACCCACAGAGATGAATACTGGATATGCGCTCTTGAAAGTTATGTAACATTATTCATTTATGATACGCAGGTGGAAGTATTCTTTTCAAGAGGTCAAACAAAAGGTATTCATGAAGCACATCTAGGACTTTGACAGTTATTATTCTAAGATGCTCAAAGTGGAACTTCTCCAAGTGTAAACAAATCTGTGGATATTTGGGGTCATTTGTACCATGTGCTATCTGTAAACTCCCTTATACGCTGAGACCATACTACATAGGCTTTATACTTCAGCTGCTCCGGAAACAGTCAGAGACTGACAGAACTAGGCTCTGATCATGGCTTTAAGATTTGTGGTCAAAGGTCAAACTAGAGTATGTGCCTACAGCCAACACCTGTTTTCCATTTCAACCTAACTACTGTAAGATCTTAACTCTACTGTACACTGTTTTGTTGCAATGTCAACATGCACATTAAGCTTCAAACATATTATGGATAAATTACATAGGAAATTTTGTAAATACATATTTGCAAAAAAAATCGTATAGAACTACTATGACACCTGTCAACTAATTACGTAGTGCATCAACATATCTAGAAAAGTGTAATTAAATTGAGCCCTGATCATGGATTTAAAATGTTTGTTACAGTTAAGCCTCATTTTGGTACAGCCTTCTGATTCCGACATAAACATAAACTTAAGAATGATACTCTTGGTTAAAGGAAATTTAATAAAAATATATTTACAAATATATATTTCTTCGAAAGAGAAATATAAAGCGTGTCTATTGCCGTGATTCGTATACAGCTTTTGAAGTAGCAACCGATAATGCCTATCAATTTAACTGTGAGAGTGATTAGTGTTATATCTCTACTGCATATGAAAAAAAAAAGTTATGCACGAAACAGGTTGATAGTCCAGATTTTTTTTTAAATAAATAAATTGCAATAATAAAACGAAAGCATAAGTACTTTTTTATAATCTGTTTAGAAAAACATTTTCATATATAATTATGATCGAGAATAATGAAGTATACTTGAAAGAATGTGTTTGTCTATTCTCCCATCCCCTCCCATTCCCTCCCCCATTAGTCAGATATATTTGCAAAACGTCGAACGGAACTACAATGATAACTGTCAACTAATTACGTAGTACATCAACATATTAAGTCGAGAACGAGGTCTAGGAAAGTTTAATGAATATATGGGCGCTGATCATGGATTTTAAAATGTGTGTTGTACGTAAGCCTCATTTGTACGTGATACAAGCCTCATTATCTATTATTCCAAGGGCTATCTATACTGTGCACCATTGTGCTGCAGCGTCAACATAAACTTAAGAATGAAAATACTCTCGGTTAAAAGAAACTTATTAAAAAGATAGTAACAAATATATTTCAATGAGCAGCTGAAATATTTACATTATATAATGGATTATAACGAAAATGAGGGTTCATGTTTTGTTTAGTCTTCTTTAAATCCCTTTCCCGATACGAGTAAAGCAGGCCTTCTCAACTGGGGGCACGCGCGCCACTTGTGGCGCTTGCTCGGTCAGTCGGAGTGGCGCGCGACTGTTGCAAAAAAAAAAAGGAAAACAAAAAGGGGAAAAAATTGTATATTAGAATTAAAAACTCAGCAAAATCATAAAGACCCAGTCGAAGTTGAACCCCAAATGTCTGCTTAACAAAAAGGAAAAAAGGGTAATTTAACTTTTTTGTACTATTCCATACGACTCTTAAACTATCCTGAGCTCTAAACGACAATAAGCTTTAATACGATGTGCTACCAATTTTAACATTGCCAATCTCTGGAAACATCTTGTTTCTGTTTGTTTGATTTTCACTTTATTGCACCGAAATAACTACATATAAATTTACCTCCAGTGTTAATGTACCGAGCAATTGTATGAAATTATTATTGATATATTTTGGAATAAACAGGTGTTAAAATGCCACATCTGGGCCATTATAAAGCCCTAAAATACATCAGCTTCAGGGGGCTGTGCCCCCTGCACCCCCCGTCTGTTGTCGGCTGGGTCGCTACGCTCCCTCGCAGCAAATCAAACATACAGGTTGGCACTTAAACTAAAAATTCTTTTCGTTTTGGCACTTCTTATAAACTAGTTGAGAAGGCCTGGACTAAAGGCTCGATCAGACATGACGCGGCAAAACCGTGGCGTGTTTTTCTTAAGATGACGTAAATTATAAGCAGCACTTTTCTGTATCTTATAACACAGAGGTCAGTGATTACGCGCAAGTACCTTGTTCCGCGCAGTTGTCATTCATTTACACTTTAAAAAGAAATGTGCGGCAGTTTACCGAGCCTTTAATAAACAAAACAAAAAAGCCTTAACAATGATTTTAAAGGTCCCCTCTATTCCAACTAACCTAGCCTTTCAAAACATGAGTACACCTCTACTTATCTAATCTTTTTCGGAGTATTTTATTTGGATCTGCAAAGACTGAATTAATACCCAAATCCCAATTGTTTAATTCAAATATCCCATAAGCAACTTTGGCGCAAGTCGATTTTTGTACTCTCGCAAACAATGCCTCCTGTTCATCCAAGCGTGAACACATACCACACAAAAATGATACCAAATGATTTTTGATAAAAAACTCTTTCCTAAGATGTATACTAATTTACTGATCATTGATGATTTTAAAAATAATTAGCATTTTTCTAGGTGTAAACTTTTTTTTGACTCACACTGTACATGCACTTTCTCACAGGTTACAGGGCAAACCGCTGAACAATACAAGTGCATACCGACGATGGGGTGCGGGTGCTCGGGCGTGCATGAAGTTAACGACTGTATTGATCATCATCAATTCATATTATGTGAATTACTTGCATGAATTTAATGAGGATCTGAGATTGCAGTCGTTAACTTCGCGCACGCACGCGCGCCCGCACCCCGTCGTCGGTATGCACTTGTATTGTTCAGCGTTTGCCGTGTAACCTGTGAGAAAGTGCATGTATACTATTAAATGTATTCGTTTTTAGGAAATATACTCCGAAAAAGATTAAATAATTGACACGAGACAGTTAAGAAAGATAACGACTTTTAAATCATGACCATTACTTGAACAATTGTTAAAGATTTAGTTGATTTGGGGGATGTAACTTATAGTAGGGTATCTCCATTCAAGTGCTATGTTATGTTGTGTTATAAGGTCAATGTTGTCTCCTGCATTGACGTCATATGCTATTGCGTAATACAGCTCCGAAACTGGGCTTTTTTTTCGGAGCGGTCTGAGTCGTCATTTTTCAAGCTAGATTCCAGAATTACTGATGATTTCTAAGACAAATCATTGTCTTATTCGGAATCTCCGTCAAAAGTTATTCTACGTGTCTTTTTTTCCAATTTTAAGCCCGTTTTGACTAGAGGGGCCCTTTAATTTCAGCCTCTCAATAGGCCAGGTTTTTTCTTCATGAAACTATCATAAGTACAAGATCGCCTGTGAACTTGTACTCATAACCGTTTCGTTAAACGATGTCTAGACGGAAGGATGATTTTGTCGTCGAAAATTTCATGTTTCTATGGTTATGCCACACCACTGGCCCTTCCTCGACCTTCGCTTAGTTCTTGGTATTGCGAGATGACGCAGATAAGACACGTGATCTGAAAAAGAAAGATATAATATCAGAATCGTTCATTTTTAAAGCAGCATGAAAATCGTCTGGAAAAAACGACCCAATTAATGCAACTTTGTTCAATACCTATACACCGATACACCGATACATAATAATAATAATAGTAATAATAATAATAATAATACATTTGGTTTATTTATGTACTGTTAAACGGACACGGATGTCCCTCTACTTGGTAAAAAAAAATGACACGCTATTTTCAGTGTCATTTTTCATGTATTGTTTGTTTATAAATACTAGTGCTTTAGAGCCCATATTGATTAAATCGTGCACTTTGCTAAATGAAAATGTTTAGCTTACACAGCACTCAAACAAGTGATACCACTACTAAAAGTATATTTTTTCATTTCTGATGTTTGTTGGCTTTGTTCTGTCCAAATATTGAATAATGCTATAAGAGGTATTCAGCTAAATGATTAATGGTTAGTGTTTAAAATGACAAATATTGTATTTAAAAGTGGACATAGTATTTGAGAATCTTCCTCGTTCCTATTGATTCCATGTGAAAGAATATCATACTAGCAATGTCACCGTAAAATATCTGCTCTTGAAATGCTCCCTAATTTTGAAATATGGCCATAAATAGTTTACAACTTTGGACCATATTCTGACTATTTATAGTACCCGTGTAAAAGGTATAAACCAGTTTCGGAACCCCCCCCCCCCTCAAAAAATGAAAGTGAAGCTCTTATTACCAATCATGTGAAAGAATATGTTTTTACTAATACGTGATGATACAAATGTTGCCGGGAAACCGCCTATTAATTGATATATTTGGTAAATTATCATATCAATCCGGACTAGAAAGATATAGGGTAGTCCCATATACATCTTTTGTGTAAAGTGCTTGTAATTTACCATATGGCTCCGAATAGTCTCATTGGACAACGCCCCCTATCGTTAGAGTCCAGCAGCCTAACATGTTAGCCTATGGATTTTGACCCCCAAAATAGCTTTAAAATATTTTTTTGTTTAACCGAAAAGCACATCCACCCGACGTACGTTGACACTAGCTCTTTCATTGCAACCCTAATGTCACATTGACTTTCGAAAGTTCCCCCACCGTTATTTGATCAAAATAGGTCGCCAGCTCTCCATTGCCTATATAACACATGTGCAACAAGTCGAACTTTGGACGCAATTTGCCACGCGATTGTAAGGTTATAGGTCAAGCACACGAAGGATAACATGCATGAATTATCATAGATCAGTTCTGATTGGTTCATTATGTCCATTTAAGCCAACCCCCACCGTCATTTTCCCATTTGGTGTAGGCAAACATTTTGCCGAGTTAAGCCAAACATGAATATTCATGACACGCCATGGACTATTCGATTATTTACAGAGGGGTGCAATTGTGCACCACATCAAACTCCCCTATTTTCAGTCAAGTTTTTCATTGTATTATGTAGTTTAGTAGGTTTATTTTACTAAATGTTTAATTATCAGATATCAATGATAGTTTAAAGATATGGAAAAGGTTCTTGTATTTTATATTTAGCAAAGCAATTTCACTTGTTGACACACATACAATTACCACAAACACGATCACTCTCACTTCCCCTCCCCAACACACCATTTCCGCACACTCGGTTCACACATCATACCCAATGGCCCTGCAACATAGTGGAACATTCTAGTTTGGTACGACGTCGAACTATCTACGTTTGTGCTGGCAATGGTCCAGCGATCATTTTTTGATCGAGCATTTCTTATCATTTTGATGATTCCAGAACCTTGCAGTACACACCAATACTTATATGCTAGATGGTCAACCTTTTCTGATCGATTCCACAACGTTTCTTTCACAATGCAATCGCATGACCAGAACTGGTCAATATCTTTAATGTGATTCCTTCCTTGTGATTCAAGAACCTCATAAAACTGTCCTTATTTCTTGTAATCAATATTTAAGTAATATTGACTGCCTTCAGGGCAATACGACATATATTGCCCGGACCGAAGGTGAGCCTAGGGCGATATATGACAAGTCGTATTGCCCTGACTTAGGCAGTCAATATTACTATTATTAACCACATCGAACATCTAGAGTAAACAAGAAACTTTTAATATCTTATACTCTTAAATTATGTAAAATACAGTAGCTTACACTGCATAGGGTTTCCTAGCATGAAAAGATGAAAAAACATCGTCAAACCACCACTGTGCATCCATGCTCCAGTGCTTGACGATTTTTTTTTTAATACACTGCAAACAGTGTGCCTTGGGTGTGATTATTACGTCACAATAAAGTGCGCGGAAAGTGCGCAGGTTCTCATACGCGTAATAGATGCGCAAAGAAAATTACAAAATACCCGGATGTTGGCTCTACTTTATTGCCCGAGAAGTTTAACACGCATTTTGCCATTGACATTTCAGATCGGGCAATAATATTTGTTCATTGGTTAACAGTGTATTATTATTGACCGGCAAATTACACACTCAATCCCATTGACATCACATTGATAATATAGAGATATCGACTGCTACGAGAGGAGTGATGGCAGCGGATTCAACTTTCCCTTGTGCGTATAAAAACAGCCAGTCCTCGAGTATTAAAGCAGTCTACTTCTACTTCTATTTCTATGGTAATACTCATCAACGCCTGTTCAGCATCTAGATGAGGGTAAAGCATAGAGTTGTTTTTTATATGACTTTTATATGCCGAAATTAAAACAAAAATCGACCAAGAATTCTTACCTTAGCCCTTTTATTAAGTAGAGATTGGTTAAAAAATCACAGAAAGTCTGAGACACTGTCTGTTAATCTTCCCTGGAAAAATGACTAAAAGTTTCAATCATTTGGGAATCGCAGACAAAAAGCACTGTATGGTGTCCGCGCTCGCACAAAGACAATTTTAACACGTAAACAAATGGGGGTCGCAGTACTTATACCCGCCTACAAGTTAATAGTCTTTTGAAAGGATCCCTAGGGCGTTTTTCTGAAGACTATTGACTGGTAGCTAGGCGGGGCATGGCTTATATCACGACTCCAATTTCGACCAATCAGATGGCTAGATTTAAACGTGAGGTATATAATATATTATAACCGATTGATAGTTTCTTTGAAGAAGAAATTTAAGATAACCAGCACAGACTTCAGTATTATCTTCATCATTAACCCTTCATATGCCACACACATTATCTACCTGTACCACATAGTAATTATCATGGGATATATTTTTCCCAAAGAATTCAAGATTGATTGTTTCCAGGGCAAGATTAATCCATACCGGTTAATCTATATAATGGTTGACTTGGAGTAAATCAAGACTGGATGTTGGTAACTTTGCAAACTCATTGAGCTGCACAAAGCAATCCTTCCGCCTATTGTTTTGTGCATAATTGCACGTGTGACAAAGGCGCAGCTGTGCAGAGAGGCACAGAAAGCAAGCGAACTGTTAAAATACTTACGTTGAGGGCAGTATATAGGAGCCAGACGACAAAGGTCACGATAACTCCAACAGATGCGGCCGCCTTCGTTAAAATAAATGCATATACAAAATACAGTCATATTATTTTTTTATACCAAAGATTTTGAATTTAATTTTCAGCGACAGCTTTTAGAAAATTAAATAGGTTAACGATTGTAGTGATAGGAGACCATAAATTTGTGGTGTCTTTTAATGTCTTACAGTAAGAATCACAATAAACTTCTAAAATATGTTTAATCTCTTTGATAAAGGCCTACATAATTAAAATAAAGGTTATCATATTCAACGGAAACTATCTTTTAAATAATGGAATTAACTTGTATTTTATATATTATTTATTAAACATTTAAAGCTTACAACATGCTCTGTGATAGAACTTTTTTGTAGTAAACTTTGAGTTATCTTTTTCATAATTATTTGAAGTTTTCGCATCAAAATGCATTTTTATGGAAAACGCTGTTTTTATTTGATTATTCGTTATTGTTTCTATAGATTGTTTTTCTTCTTCAATTCTACTATTCTCCTCATGAGATGCTATTTTGAAGAAAAAAAACAAGGAACGAGTTAATATCCATGATAATAAACTTAATTAGCTTCTAATTGTCCTTTATGATGGCCCCAATTTCCTCAAAAGTATCAATATTTAGGTGTCAATTTATTATATGAAAAGTATTTACATTGGCTAATAGAAGTGGAAACAAAACTAGCCCTCTGCCCGACTTTTAATAATGTCTAAATCCTAGACTGGGCTGCAGCTAATAGAGTCATCAGATTCTTATCAATGTGACCCAATTTGAGAGGGTGGGTGTGGAGAGGGGCTGCCCCCCCCCCCTTATACGGTATGGACTTTCCAAAGTTGGGTTTAAAAAATAGGCATTTTAAAGCATTGTAGAGTAGAACTCAAGGAAAAGAATAAAGCTGTATAATTCAAAGAAAATACATCGGACACAAATATATCCTGGGGGGGGGGGGGGGGGCGAAGGGTAATCTAATAAAAAAAAAAGAGATGAAACATTTCCTGTGTCTGTGAGCAGTCAATAAACTACAAACACACTGAAACAGTAATCAGTGCTTTTCAGTTTAATAATCAGATTCCGAAACAGTTGAAACCCCAACTTGTTGACGCATTTAGGTACACCCCCTTCCCATTGGATACGCCATCGGATTAGATCACTTACGATCAATAAGATGATAGCCCATGAAATGGTTTGTAAGACCATAACAACCGTGATCGCCACCATGTAAGGAATCAACTTCGCCCCGTTGTTCTGCAAAAAAAAAAGATAGAAATAGACATCCATCAACCAAAAATATTGAACTATCGTCTGAGGAATTAATAAAATCAACTAGGCCTAAATCTTTTTCAGATTTGATAAATTATTACAAATGCAGTTAAGTGGATACTGTTAACGAAAAACAACCCGAGATTGTAAATTACAATTAAAGGTATGAGATCTATGAATGATGTATTAGTCCAGCGTTTTTCAACTTTTCTGTTAGTCACGTTACCCTTTTACGAAATAAAGAGTTTCGCGTCACCCCAATCCCAAATTCATCACAGAATATTCATTTTTGCACCATTCTGACTCTCGTCAAGTTCCATTTTTGTTGGGGCATATTTGTTCCTAAATTTTGCGAGCGCGCGTAGCGAGCAAGAAAAAAGAGTTTTACCATTTTCAAATGGTTAGAAAAAAAAATTGTAATCAACACTCTAGAAAATTACTGTATGCGGGTACCTCGATACCGAATGTACATGAAACACAAATTATATATTCGATTATGACCTCGATACGTGAATATAAGGAAGTGTGGGCATCTCGTGATAATACTCCTGGAGTTTCTGGAATTCGTATGTCACGAAATCAAATTTATTCCAAAATAATTCTTTGATTTATCTAAATATCTCTCGTGGCATCCCTAGAAAAGTCTTGCAGCACCCCAGGGTGCCACAGAAAACCGGTTGAGAAACGTTGTATTATGCAAAAGATTTTGACGAAATACGCATTGTCATTTCGATCCCATATTTGACTTGTTCCCGAATGGGACAGTGAATTAAAATCTGAATATCAAAAGACAAACATTCTCTTCACTGAAGTCATGTAATAATCTGGATAATGCTTTTCCCCAAAAACCTATACATTTGATTGTGTCATTTTTATGTATATATTAACACACTATTGATAATCTTTATTTTTATGGCCACATTATATTTCATGGTCGTATTTATCCAGTATTCGTACTGTTATACCCGAGGGCCCAGTGCATGAAGCCCCAGTTTTAGCCGATTACCTTCACCTGGGTGGAGAGTGGCAAATGTAGATTGGTGCTCGCCAAAGGACACTTCTGTCATGATAGTTCCTTCTTACTTGTCTAATAATCTCTCTTTCTCTTTCTCTCTCTGTCTCTGTCTCATTCACAATGTCCGTCAATCTAACCATGGATGTTAGGTCCATGCTCTAACACTCTCCATCCCCTCCTCCCCCCTTCACCCTCTATCTTTCTCTTTAACTCTCCCTCTCTCTCTCTTTACCTATCTCATTGTCCCTGTAACTTGTCTCTCGGACTTACCTGGGACACGCCATCTAAGAGAACAATGGATGCGATGAGAAGAAAAGCGGCGACGGCAATACCAATACTGCATCCTGCATACATCCCACCAGCACCCGGTTCTTTAACGAATTACAAAATCGTATGAATTAGTTACTACAAGTTATCTCATTTCCTTTATATGGTTCATGTTTCATCTGAAAATCCCTTGTATCCATCCAAACATGAAATATAAATTTTCCTCGTAAGAAAATAAATAAGAAGAAATACGATAATTGTTTGTATTTATTAACATTTATTTCCTTCTCAACAGTACAATATGAAACACAATGTATATAAACATGATATATGTAACAATTATTTCAACATAGAGTATACAGTAAATAATTCAGATACGGAAGGAGGCGAAAACCCGGAAAGCATAGCTTGAGTTGGGAACGCCCATAAACAAAATTGTAAAAAATACAAAAATTTAGTTTCAATCATTTAAATTATGTAAATTGGCATGAAATACTACAAAGAAATGGAATTAGTAAATGCTATTCCAAATCCAGACTCTAAGAAAAAGATGACAACATTGACACTTATTTTGAACGAAACAAAACAAATTAACAAGAGAAAGCAAACTTGTCACTCAAAAGAAAACCATTGAGCCCCTTAAACAATTTTTACAATCCAACCCTAATTAAGGAGAATGTAATAGGGAAGAAGATAAAACATGTGTTATATTCTCGGGCTTTTCATGTTATTAAAAAAGCATAAAACAACAGATGTACATTTCTCACAATATTGTAATCTTTCTTTGTATCATCATTGTTGTGTGAAGCTTGATAGTAAAGTTAAATACATTAATTTCTGCTGTTACCGAGAGAGCAGAAGGATCTAGTAGAACAGAAATAACGAAGGCTTGTTAATAATTTACATCCAAGCAGACATGCAATATTGCTCTTGTTTGCAGGAGAAACTGTTTTCATTTTACTCATTGAAACTTTTTCTTGTTTAATGTATAGTATAAGTTCTTTGGTCCACAAACAGAAAACACTCTGCCATGTAGCTCGCCAGAGAAGAAGATGTAAATATTGCTTTGTTCCTGCAAAATAGAGAACTTAATGTGGAAGAATATTTAGAATACCCAATTTCCTCTGAATCCGTTTGAAGTAGTCACCCGGAGTTTCTCTCTCAGGTTTAGTTTTATTTGTATCCTTTAATAGAGATGTTTTAGGGCACCCGATATGTTGCAGTAGGCAAGTGGAGAGTAACTTTATGATGCTCTTGTCAAATATCGGTTTAATATTTAACCCAGCTTGGGATTATAAATCATTTGGGGTTCAAAAGTATGTCAGAGATAAAAGAAGGTAAAACAGATACCAAGAGAAGTGGAAAAGTCACGCTAATTGTTCGTTCATTCTCCATGCCAATCGAATACAGTTAACCCTCAACCAGCCTACATTCAATTTAACAAACAGAGATTTGTTTGGTTCCATCAGAAAAAATGAAGTCTTAAATATGTCCGAAGTACAAACTTCATTGTTTGCTCAATAATCGTTAGCATGAGGAAGGTCTATCTTTACCCCTTTCGAGACAGTAATATGTCAAGGGCTAGCTTGATCATTTTTTGCAAATTGGCCTTAAACAAATTATTGCTACACTGTTCTAATAAATGTAATTTGTTTCCTTAAAAACAATACGTATGTACATGTGTATATATTAGCTATGTCAAACAAAAATTAACAGTCATTTTGAACCTTTAAAGGTGTTTGTCAATTTTAGGATTTTTAAGACCTATGTTTCCTTCTTTTGAATTCCCAGTGTCAAACACAAAGAAATCATGCAACAAAACGGGGCACAGTGCGTGAAGATATTATTGTATTGCTTTTAATGCACCTTGTGTATTTTATATGGCTTTTTATCAAAACTTACTATGGAACCGTGAACATGGAATGCTTGTCTCGAAAGGGTTAAATTTTAAGGAAAGTGAATAATGTATCTATGGTACAAATTATCCATAACAGGGGACATCCCTATAGACCGACATCCTTGGAGTCTACCAGCTTAGGGAGCAATATCGACGATCTAGTACACCCTTGGAAGAGTTGTCAAAAGGTCCACGAGACCGAAATGTCAATTTCGTAGGCTGTCGGTTTCGTGACCACTTTTGTACAAAGACTTCCATGATGGTCAATCTACCTTCATTCGTGTGAACAATTTAAACCAACTAAATTACTGAATTCGACTGAAAACTACACAGTATTTTATTATTTTGCTGGGTGATATGCCCAATCAAGACAGATCTCATAAGAAATCGAATTTGGTGGGATATCTTAGTTTCTTTTCACTTTCTCTCGTTCTCTCTACCGTATATACATATTCATATTCATATTTATTTCATTTCCAACAGAAAGGTAAAAAAAGATATTACATTTTGTTATACATAATTCATTTATAGGAAACTATACAAATAAACTTTGCACATAATAAAATTATTACAAGAAATTCTTAATTTCTGAGGAAATGGGGAGGGGGGATCCACTAAAAAGCCGTGCTTGTAGTTTGTGGATCCCCCAGTGCCTAACATACTGTTTCAAGAAGGCCTACCTTAAACAAACATTTTTTGTTTACTTTAATCAGATAAAAAGTGCCCCTTTTTCTTTGTAATACAGTGTAAGTGCCCCTTTTTACTTGTTATAAGTGCCCTTATCAAAATCTGATAGGTGCCCCTTTAACTTTGGCAAGAGCCCCTTTTCCTTTATAATAAATGCCACGTTCCTTTCCGTAACTACTACAAGTGAAACAGCGAACTGCGTGTATTACCTGTAATATCTTTACTGTTGACAGCGCTGACATACCCAGCCAAGTTGAAGGACGTCATCGCTATATAGATGAAGCTGGATATCTGTGATTAAACAAAATAAAACAAGAAGAATGTAGTTCGAAAATCCACGAGGAAGTGGATATAGCAATAAAATGGTTAACACAAAATAGAGGCCTATATTACACAGACCCTGTAGTTTTTTGTTTACATCTATATTTCAAACGGGGCAAATTAAGGGACTTATTGGCCTGTCTTCATACGAGCGTGTGTATATATTCCTCCGTAGATCATTGCAGTTACTAAGTTGCAGTTATGTGATGCAATGTGAGATAAATATTCAGGGGTGGTCTCAGCGTGGCGCGGTGGAACTTTTGCGGTATTTCAAATATTATGCTAAACTTGAGATTCATTTTTAAAGGCTGGGTATTTTACCAACATCACTACCACTGCTGTAATGTATTTTTTAATTGCGCCATCTTTCGATGAAGGCGTACATAGAACGATGGAGCTCATCTAGAACGAGGTAATGAATATGCATGTCTGTGGTGTCCTGTTTGATAAAATGAAGGTATATAATGATAATACATAATAATAATAATATATAATGAACATTGATGGCATCTGCACATTTCAATTAGGGAGAAATTATCACCACCATACAGGCTAAATGTCTGCGGTTATGCAGTTGTAGTCAGGCGCGGATCCAGGGGGGGCCGAGCGGGCCTTGCCCCTCCCCCCCCCCCGCAAAAAAAAAAAAAAAAAAAGAGAGAAGAAAGGAAAAGAAGGGAAAGGGAAAGAGGAGAGAAGGGAAAGAAAGAAGAGGAAGAAAGGGGGAAGAAGGAGATCGGGGGGCCGAAAGGGCCTTGCCTCCCAGGCTGTTGACCTCCCCCCCCCCCCCCCCCCAATCAAAAAAATAAGAGAGAAGGAAGGAAAGGGAAAGAAATGACATAATTTCCGAGATTTTTCCTCACTTTTTAGTAAATACGTTTGTATGTGTTTGTTGGAGAATGACAAATTACTAAATTTACAGCCAGGCACGAAATATGATTCTTGAGATTCCTACATGTCAGGCCCGAGGTGGGGCGGGGATTGGGAGCCTAGAACTCCCTCCCCTCCCCCGGCCCCCCCCCCCCCCCACTTTTTTGAAAAAGTATATTAAAGAGAAATAAAATAGAATGAGAGCAAGAAAGAAAGAATAGTTAACTGCCAGTGTTAAAAATTAATGAGGCATCTAAATATGCTCATCTGACCGTGATTAAATACCTA
This sequence comes from Strongylocentrotus droebachiensis, assembly GCA_035222895.1. Taxonomy (NCBI): domain Eukaryota; kingdom Metazoa; phylum Echinodermata; class Echinoidea; order Camarodonta; family Strongylocentrotidae; genus Strongylocentrotus; species Strongylocentrotus droebachiensis. The sequence continues at coordinate 9,717 of JAVYIG010005334.1, read as the reverse complement.
AAACCCCTAAGCTCCCGGGGGCTCTGCCCCTGGATCCCACCTAGGACCCTACGGCGGGCCCTTAGATGCTCATCTGACGGTAATTTAATGCCTAAAACCCCTGATTTTTTGGTGCTCCGCCCCCTGGAACCCACGCCAAATAGTGACCTGCCAGTGTCATAAAATAATAAGGTATACCCAAAAAATGCTCATCTGACCTTAATTAAACGCCTAAAGCCCCTGAGCTTCCGGGGCCGGCTCAGCCGCCTCGACCCCACCACGGGCCCTAAGGCGGGCCCCTGAATGCTTATCTGACCGCAATTTATTGCCTTAAACCCCTGAGCTTGCGGGGTCGGACAAGGTATCAAAATGTGTTTATCTGACCGCAGGCGCGTAGCCGGGGGGGGGGGGGGCGGTCCCCCCAAATCAGAAGAGGACGTAGGAAGAAAAAGGAGCAGACAAAGAACACCTTTGAAAAAAAGATTAAGAGTATAAAGAACGGTACAACGCATCGTCTTCTTTCTCTAATAATTTAATGAAACGTCAAAGCTTCGCTCAGGAGGGGAGGGGGGGGGGAAACTGAATTCAGACAAGGATTAAGAATCGAGAACGGTACAGCGAATCGTCTTCTTTCTCTCATAATCTTGTGAAACGTCAAAGCTTCCGCGCGAAGCGCGGGAGTGTGGAGACTGAATTCAGACGAGGATTCAGAGGCGAGAACGGTAATACGAATCTTTAATGATTTAATGAAACGTTAGAGCTTCCGCGCTTCGCGCGGGATGGAGGGGAAACTAAATTCCGGCGAGGATTATTTTCGAGAACCGTACAACAAATCGTCTTCTTTCTCTAATGATTTAATGAAAATTAAAAACTTCCGCGCTTCGCGCGGGAAGGGGGGGGGGACATGAATTCGGACGAGGATTAAGAGTCGAGAACTGTACAACGAATCGTCTTCTTTCGAATGATTTATTGAAACGTAAAAGCTTCCGCGCTTCGCGCGGGAGGGGGGGGGGGACTGAATTCAGACGAGGATTAAGAGTCGAGAACGGTACAACGAATCGTGTTCTTTCTCTAATAATTTAATAAATCGTACAATTTTCTTGTGAAACGTCAAAGATTCAGCGCGAAGCGCGGGAGGGGGGGAACCTGAATTCAGACGAGGGTTCAGAGGCGAGAACGGTAATACGAATCTTTAATGATTTAATGTTACCTTTCGCGCTTCGCGCGGGATGTAGGGGGAACTAAATTCCGACAAGGATTATTTTCGAGAACGGGATAACGAATCGTCTTCTTTCTCTAATGAATTAATGAAAATTAAAAACTTCCGCGCTTCGCGCGGGAAGGGGGGGGGGGGGACCTGAATTCGGACGAGGATTAAGAGTCGAGAACTGTACAACTAATCGTCTTCTTTCGAATGATTTATTGAAACGTAAAAGCTTCCGCGCTTAGCGCGGGAGGGAGGGGGGAACTGAATTCAGACGAAGATTAAGAGTCGAGAACTGTACAGCCAATCGTATTCTTTCTCACATAATCTTATGAAACTAAAAAGCTTCCGCTCTTTGCGCGGGAAGGGGGGGACCTGAATTCAGACGAGGATTAGGAGTCGAGAACTGTACAACGAATCGTCTTCTTTCGAATGATTTAATGAAACGTAAAAGCTTCCGCGCTCCGCGCAGGAGGGGAGGGGGGGGGGGGGGACTGAATTCAGACGAGGATTAAGAGTCGAGAACGGTACAACGAATCGTGTTCTTTCTCTAATAATTTAATAAATCGTAACATTTTCTTGTGAAACGTCAAAGATTCAGCGCGAAGAGCGGGAGGGGGGAACCTGAATTCAGACGAGGGTTCAGAGGCGAGAACGGTAATACGAATCTTTAATGATTTAATGTTACCTTTCGCACTTCGCGCGGGATGTAGGGGGAACTAAATTCCGACAAGGATTATTTTCGAGAACGGTATAACGAATCGTCTTCTTTCTCTAATGATTTAATGAATCGTAGAGGGAAACTGATTTCAGACGAGGATTAGTGTCGAAAACGGTACAACTAATCGTCTTCTTTCTCTAATGATTAAAGGAAACTTAAAAAGTTTCCGCGCGAAGCGCGGAAGGGGGGAACCTGAATTCAGACGAGGATTAAGAGTCGAGAACTCTCCAAAGAATCGTAATAATTTAATAAAGCTTAAAATTTTCCGCGCTTTGCGCGGGAGGGGAAAAACTTTATTCAGACGAGAATTATTTTTGAGAACGGTACAACGAATCGTCTTGTTCCTCTAATAATTTAATGAAACGTCAAAACTTCTGCGTTCGCGGAGGAGGGAAGGGGAAACTCGCCCCTCCCTGCGCCGCCCCCCCCCCCGCATTACGTCACTGTTGGTCACCATTACGTACCAATATTTGGCTCGTATAATTTCAAATTTGGCCCCCCCCCCCCTAAGAAATCCTGGATCCGCGCCTGGTTGTAGTATAGTATTAAGTAGGCCTATAATTATTTTATTTTATTTTTAGATACAAGTTTGAATTCGTGCGAACCAGTTGGTGATGCATTGTGGGACATGGCTGTCGACACATTGGGACATTGTGAGCAGCAGTTGGCAGTAACCGTAAACAAGAAGTAGCGGCAGTAGTATAACCTGCCTTCAATATAAACTTTGCAACTCTGTTAATATGTAGTTTGAATTGAATGGCGAGTGATCAATTTCGGATCTGTCTCTTCTAAAGTCTTTACAATTCCTTGGCAAAGTATTGACAGTCAATTAAATCACATGATCGCAAAGATTGTCACTTACAATATCGTATCATATCTATACACGTGGTACATCCTATAGAAATCGTGGTCGATTAACGCAATTGGGACATTGGCATTTTTACTCTCTTGAGTAAATGAGGGATTTTAACTGTAGGGTTTGTTATTTTGTTCTTTCTTTATGGGGAATTATGCAATGGTGGATGGGGAATGGCAACGCAACTAAGGTACAACAGGAAATGTAATGGGTTTCATATTTTGAATTATTTTAGCCACACGTCATAATGGATGTCTGAAAAAAAAAAGGCTGATGTAGATACGTCTCGCTCTCCTTATAATGTACGCTTTACAAGAAACTTTAACGTGAAGAGGAAAGTATCCAATACTTATAGGCTATAGGAAGGCTATAATGAAGATGTACCCTAATTGTAAATGGTATTCTCCGAATGTAGAAAGGCTTAGAGAAAGCACCAAGCGAGGGAGAAATTATCCTTGAAGCAGGGAACAGGGTGATGTTATATTTCTACAAGAAATTTATAGTTCTAAGGACTTCGGTTACAAATGGAGTTATACAGTGCGTCCCAGAAAAAACGAGACCGAGAATTATCGATGTTTTTTTCAAAACTTAGTCACATTTATAATTAATAAATGACATATATTTGGAAAGCTTAGATCCTCCTCTGTCATTTGATGCAACTCATATGATGCATATTTCACGCATGAGTGATTAAAATCAATTTGAAGAGAGGAAACCGAAAAGTAATTTGGCGGGCGGTATCTGAATTTCAAAGAGAAAATCAATTTCTAGTTGGGTTTCTGTCCTTTCATATGACACTTCAATCAGGAAAAATGAGCAAGGAATGACAAAGTTCTGTTGGTTTAAAGTAGTGCTTGTATTTCCCTAATTGTATTAAACGAATTCGTTTTCACTTGCTGCCTGCCGTAGTAACAAACGGAATTAACAAAAGACTTAACTCCGTTTCGTTGACAATCAGCCGTAGACGAAAGACTTCATGCATGATTTTGGCACGATTTCAAAATGTTAACCCCCCCCCCCCCCTCCTTGAAAAAATCCTGCGTACGCCACTGTGGGGGCTACATAAAACTGCCACCAGGAAGCTACCACAAGGAAGCTACTACTAGGAAGCTGAGAAGTCAAGTGTCAAGTGTTGAAACACTCACAACAGAATTACAATGTGTTTGTTTAATATGAAGGAATATTGAAATTGACGTATCTATCGCCATTAGTTAATATTCTTTTTACTGGTAGAATTTAGAAATTATTATAATAAATCTATTCAATGCGCTTCTTTGCATTTGAAGGTTAATTAAAATCAAATCATTTATTCTTTATTGAAAAGTTGTTATTCATTGGTATAAATTTATATTGATAGAGAATTTACAAATCTCCAACTCTAACACTCAAATAGTTGTGTAATATACAATTATGATTGATCTTAATTAAAAGATGATGAGCAAGAGACAGAAATGATCAGAGAATGGAAGAAAACAAGGGACAAGTTCGGGAGATGGTATAGCAAAGAAGAAATGACGTTTTAAATGGAAGAAATATAGAGGACACGAAAGCGTGGTCATGTGACAAGCAATATTTACACTGATATACTCTTTCAAAAGAAAAAAAAGGTGAATTTAGACTATTGTTTTCACTACCCCAGGAGTCAAGTTAGAGGTCACTTGCATAGAAGTGACTATCGATTTATTTTATAGTGCTTTTTAGAAGGAAAAGAGTGATTGTTCACAAATTTTAACTCCCCAGAGGTGTCACGTCAGTGATCATTCGGTTTGTATAAAAAGAGAAGGAAACATTCACTATGTATTGGCTCATTGCGATTAGGTTTCTCCTCACTGTCATCATGGTCGTGCAATCATAAATAATGAGGATAATCCCATTTCCAGAAAATGCACAACGTTTTCCACAGGTTCATAAGGACGTTGTAACGTTGAAAGATCGTTCGTTTGCTCTTTCGGTATTTCTCCTGAGTGTTGTCGATGTACTGTCATCTCAAAACATTCTAAATGATGACGATTTTTTTTTTCAGAAGTGAATTGAAAATATAATAATAATCATTAAAATGAGATGTTTTAGAGGGGGAAGATTCACTTACTAATGAGTAGATACCACAGGCCGTGGAACCGCTCCTGACGTTAGAGAAACAACAACATCTTTGCATAATCGCCATGGTGATTTATTTCTTGTCTCGCCACTATTTTCACTTAAGATGATTTTGAGAAAAGATGATAAACAGTTGAGCGTTGTCCAGCAAACCTTGGTAGTGAACTATTGAATGTTATGCTTGGTGATAACTCGGCCGAGTCAGGGTTTTCACGTCTATTTCATCACTCTCATTTTTTTCATACGTTTTCAGTTGCTGGATCCTGATTGGTTGCTATTTTCATCAAGTACGCAATCCTGCCTGGAATCTGAAGCATAGTTATAACAGGACTGTCTACCCTCCCGCATTTGGAGGGAGTCTCGCGCCACCACGCTCATTCCGTAAAAGAGGTATACTCCGAGGTAAAAGCCGGGGAAATAATAAATGCGCTTCTTTCATTAATAAAAAAAAAAAAAACAGGATTGCGTACTCGATTAAAATATCAACCAATCAGCATCCAGCAACTGCAAACGTATAATAAGTATCTGAGATATATAAAATAGCCGTTAAACCCTCTCCAAGTTACACTACCTTGGTCGAGTAATCACCACACATAACCGCCCATAGTCCGCTACCAATTTTCGGAAGACTACGCTCAACTGTTTATCATATTTTGTCAAAAAACATCTTAAGTGAAGATCATCTGACGTGAAGGAAGTGGTGAGACAAGAAATAAATCACCATGGCGATTATGCAAAGTTGTTGTTACTTCTCTAACGTCAGGGATGGATCCACGGCCTGTGGTGTCTACTCATTAGTAAGTGAATATTCTCCCTCTAAACTATCTAATTCTAGGCTAACGCGTAACATGGTAATGACCGCTAAACCAACTGGCATTTACCTAAAAAGTTGTAGGTTAATATTGGTTTGTCTATCAAGGGAAGGTTCATTTTCCCTTTCTCATTGAAATGTGTTCAAATCCATTTTGAATTGTTGGAATATTCAAATATGAAAAGGAAAATGCTATCAGATCAAGTCGGTGTGTTTAGTTGAGAAGAGGATTCTGTTGTCATTCAAAGAAGGAAACTTGGGGAATAATAAAGTCGGAGAATATGTTTTGACAGAATTTAGAAGAAAAGTTATAAGATCCCTTTTCCAATAAACAAATTCACGTGAAAATCGCGTCAATATCAAGGTATCGACTCTACGTTCGTCTAACACTTGACATTTACGTGAATGTGTTAATATGTGTATTGCACTATGTCATTTAAAACACGCTGAAGTCAAAACATCTGCGTGGAATTCACGTCAATATTAAGAGAATGATTTGAAGTGAAGTACGCGTTCCTCAAACACTTGACATTTACGTGATTGTGTTAATACGTGTATTGCACTAAGTCACACAAAAAAAAACACGTACGCTACATCACGCAATTGTCAAAGTAAAATCACTATTTTAATAACGTGATTACCCCTACCTTGGAGACCATGGTTTGTGAACCTAATACTAGGTATAGCACACCAAAAATAATTACAACAAACACATGAAATTTGATGATTGCAAATGATCGAGCTTTATGAAAGCTTAAAAAAACAAAAAACAGAATTGAAATCGGTCAATGCGTTGTGATTTTATACCATTTTTTTGATATCGCAAAATTACCGAAAAACCTGCCAGAAATGGTCAAATTGGCAAAAATGGCAAAATTCGACAAAGTTGACAAAGTAATTCATCACTTTCTTGGACACAAATAATAAATAAAATTATCAGACACTAAAATATCATCTTTGTGGTAAAAAATACAAAAAAGAAAATTCATATATCTATTACCGTTTTGAAAACAAAAGCAAACAAAATAAGTCATTTTTGCCATTTTTTGCGAATCTGCAGATATGAAAAAGTTGTGAAAATAACTAAGTCCGGCTAATTAATATGCGCATATGTAATCAAATCAAAACCGAACATGATACATCAATGAAACCTATGTATATCAGACAGGTATGAAAATATTTTTTTTTGAAGAAATTTTTTTTTGATGAATATTCATCAAATATGCAAATTAGGTCATTTCAGCTAATTATATATATAGGAAAGTCAAACTGTTCATTTTGTTGGCATATTTTTAAATCATATATTTATAGATCATATTTACACGAAATATTAACATTAAATTCCAAATATTTTTGCAATGCCAATAAAATATGGCGATGGAAATTACTTGCATCACCGTTACAGCAATTTCCTCATATGTTTCACAAATTATTCAGAAAAACCGAACAAATGATAAGAATTTGCAGACTTTCAGCTACATCACAGTATTTTTTTTTTTTTTTTAATGTCAGATTTGAGGATTTATGACGATTTTTCGAGAAACCATTCAATTCAACAGGCCATAACATTCCACAGGGACTGAATTTCAGAGAAAAACAAAGTTTGGTGACCCAATACAGTTGTGGCTACCTTGAGTGTAAATAACAATTTGATTCAATGAGTGAAAAACATGAGAATATTGCATTTTTGTAGGGGAGTTTTATACATTGAAGTGCATTTTCACCACGCAGAATAACAGTCAATGGGGGCGATCAGCGGGCCATGTCACACATGGCTGAAAAGACAATATTCTAATTAATAATTTAACATATTTCTCACATGCCTATAACAATGAAACTACACAGAATTATAGTAAAGGTATGCTTGAAAGATATGTGAAATAAAAATTTAAAAATATTGTTCAGTTTTTTTAAATAAATTTACGAAAATTGCTATTTCTACCACTGACTGCTGCTGTGTGTGTGTGTGTATGTGCATCGGGGCAGACTGTGTGCACAGGCAGTGTGATCACCCTACTAATACTCCCCTTTAGAAGGTTCAGAATCGCGCCACAGAAACACGTAAAGCGGTAGTGATAGTTAAGTGATGAATCATGTTCTTCATGCACGTGAAATTTACGTCGAGAGGAAATATATTTTTGTAACCAGCTTTTAACCCAATAATGACGCAAGTTTTACACAATAAATGAACCAAAATATTGACGTTCTTATCCCGTTCCTGAACATCGTGTTTTGGATTCTTCATAATCACGTCCAGGCGCGCCTGAAGCAGTTTGGGATTAGCCGAAGGAAAAACTAGTTGCAACTGGTACAGTTGAACCCTGGAAATTGAAATGGGCAAACTGATTCAGTTGAAATGGACCAGACCAGTTGACCCAGACCAGTTGAATTCAACCGGTCAAGCACAACTGCCCTTGCGAAATATTAAATTTTGACGTTTTATCTCTAATATAATGTGCAATTTCTTATACGAAATTATGTAATATTGTTATTCAAAATATCAATTTATTTTATTTAAGATGAATGATGTCATTACATTTAACAATAGCAATTGTTAAATACACTCTGAACTGTATTTTTGTAGACATATAACTTTCATTTTCTCATGTACATCAATAGATGGGGGGGGGGGGTGGGTAAGTGAGCATCATTTTTTTGGTATATGACCCCGAAAATGTGAAAATCGAGCCTACCAATATTTCGCTCAGTGGGGGGGCGGGGGGGGGGGGGTAGTATGCATAATTCATTTTTTGTATTGACCCCGAAAACTTTTCTTTTGTTTTTGTTTTAATTTAAAAAAATAATTTTAAAAAAAAGCCAGGGCCCCCCCCCCCCCGTGGATCCGCGCCTGCTGTGTAATATAGAAGCCTCTATTTTGTGTTTAACATTTCATTGCTATACCCCACTTCCTCATATTATTGGGTTGTTTACTCGGGAATTAAGTAGATCTGATTTCCGAACTTTGCATTCTTCATGTTTCTATTTATTCAATCACAGATTACCAGCTGCATCTATTTAGCAGTAGGTCCTTGAAATTGGTTCAGACCGTAAACGTCCTCACCGGTGATACAGGTAATACACGCAGTTCGCAAGGGGAACGGGGCATTTACTACACTGTCGCTCATAAGGTGGAATATTTTTTTTAAATCCCAATTTATGGAATTATTTTTAAAATAATTTAAAAATAATAGATCTAGATAATAGTATAACATTCTCAGATTTTATTGAATAATAATTTGCCAATGTGTGTTTTGCGTGACTGCTAAAGCATGTGTTTACTACTATGCTTATCAACTAGGGGACCTATGCCTTAAGGTCATAAATGACAGTAATGAGGATTAATGCCCCACAAAAGGGGCACTAATATAGCACATCGACACGGTTTTGATTCTGGGGCCTCACAGTTACGAGGCCATTGCTTTGTCACTGAACCGTGACTGTACGCAGCAGGGGCTAGGGTAGGGGGCAGTTTCCATAAATTAAATAAAACACAGAAAATGCAATAAATTTTCAATAATTTATTGCATGTTACCCCGGTCCCCAACATAACAAAATCTTCTGTGTGCCCATGCCTTGAGTCATAATGCATGGCCGTCCAGAGTATTTTTTACACATGTTTTAGCAGTCCCGCAAAACACACATTGGCAAATCATTATTCAATAAAATCTGAGATTGTATACTATTATCTAGATCTATTATTTTTAAATAGTTTTTAAATAATTCCATCAATTGGGGTAAAACTAAAATATTCACCTTTATGAGCGACAGTGGTACGAAGGAAAAGGGCCACTTGTCAAAGTAAAAGGGGGCATCATCAAATTGTAATAGGGGCACTTATATTAAGTGAAAAGGGGCACTTATGAGGAAGGAGAAGGGGCACTTTTAGGGTACTTGAAACAGTATGTTAGGCATTGTGCGATGGAGAGAGGGAGAGAAAGTGAAAAGAAACTCAGAGATTCCACCGAGTTGGTCATGAATCCGATAGACTACGATATTGATATTTCGGTCGCGTGGACCTTTTGACAACTCTTCTAAGGGTGTACTAGACC
>JAVYIG010005333.1:0-139202 GCA_035222895.1 Strongylocentrotus droebachiensis | reverse complement strand
TTTTACTTCTTCGCGACATCGGTTTATCTCTTTCATCTTCATTTTGAAAAACGATTAAATCGGTATCCTAAGTGGTATCATTATGTTGCGCTTGAGCATCTCTACCTGTTCGCGTCATCGGTTTATGTTTTTTCATCTTTATTTTATTGCGTAATGGAGAAAAAACGATTAAATCGCGTATATACTGTCATATTGCGCAATGAAAGAGTCATTTGAAGCATTTTTTTTAGTGTTTCATCAAATTTGGAAATATCTTTCTTAAAAAAAACATGCTATGGTCTTCTAAGTGGTTTTCATTATATTCTGCCTCAAGCTCTTTTACCTCTTCGCGACATCGGTTTATCTCTTTCATCTTCATTGATTGCGCAATGTTGAAAACGATTAAATCGGTATCCTAAGTGGTATCATTATGTTGCGCTTGAGCATCTCTACCTGTTCGCGTCATCGGTTTTATGTTTTTCATCTTTATTTATTGCGCAATGTAGAAAAAACGATTAAATCGCGTATAAACTGTCAAAAAAAAAAAAAAAATTAATATTGCGCAAAAAAAAGAGTCATTTGAAGCATTTTTTTACATTTGCAAATATCTTTAAAAAAAAAAAAAAAAACATGCTATGGTCTTCTAAGTGGTTTTCATTATGTTCTGCTCAAGCTCTTCTACCTGTTCGCGACATCGGTTTATCTCTTTCATCTTTATTGATTGCGCAAATGTTGAAAAACGATTAAATCGCGTATATACTGTCCTATTGCGCAATAAAAGAGTCATTTGAAGAATTTTTTTAGTTTTTCATCACATTTATCTTTTTTTAAAAGTGGTTTCATTATGTTCTGCTCAAGCTCAAGCTCTTTTACCTCTTCGCGACATTGGTTTATCTCTTTCATCTTTATTGATTGCGCAATGTTGAAAACGATTAAATCGCGTATATACTGTCATATTTTGCAATAAGAGAGCCATTTGAAGCATTTTTTTAGTTTTTTTATCACATTTGCAAATATCTTTCTTAAAAAGAATGCCATGGTCTCATAAGAGGTATCATAATGTTGCGCTTGAGCATCTCTACCTGTTCGCGTCATCGGTTTATGTTTTTCATCTTTATTTATTGCGTAATGTAGAAAAACGATTAAATCGCGTATACACTGTCATATTGCGCAATAAAAGAGTCATTTCAAGCATTTTTTTAGTGTTTCATCAAATTTGGAAATATCTTTCTTAAAAAACATGCTATGGTCTTCTAAGTGGTTTTATTATATTCTGCTCAAGCTCTTTTACTTCTTCGCGACATCGGTTTATCTCTTTCATCTTCATTGATTGCGCAATGTTGAAAACGATTAAATCGGTATCCTAAGTGGTATCATTATGTTGCGCTTGAGCATCTCTACCTGTTCGCGTCATCGGTTTATGTTTTTCATCTTTATTTATTGCGCAATGTAGAAAAACGATTAAATCGCGTATAAACTATCAACAAAAAAAAAAAAATGAATATTGCGCAAAAAAAGAGTCATTTGAAGCATTTTTTACATTTGCAAATATCTTTAAAAAAAAAAAAAAAACATGCTATGGTCTTCTAAGTGGTTTCATTATGTTCTGCTCAAGCTCTTCTACCTGTTCGCGACATCGGTTTATCTCTTTCATCTTTATTGATTGCGCAATGTTGAAAACGATTAAATCGCGTATATATTGTCCTATTGCGCAATAAAAGAGTCATTTGAAGTATTTTTTTAGTGTTTCATCAAATTTGGAAATATCTTTCTTAAAAAACATGCTATGGTCTTCTAAGTGGTTTTATTATATTCTGCTCAAGCTCTTTTACTTCTTCGCGACATCGGTTTATCTCTTTCATCTTCATTGATTGCGCAATGTTGAAAACGATTAAATCGGTATCCTAAGTGGTATCATTATGTTGCGCTTGAGCATCTCTACCTGTTCGCGTCATCGGTTTATGTTTTTCATCTTTATTTATTGCGTAATGTAGAAAAACGATTAAATCGCGTATATACTGTCATATTGCGCAATGAAAGAGTCATTTGAAGTATTTTTTTAGTGTTTCATCAAATTTGGAAATATCTTTCTTAAAAAACATGCTATGGTCTTCTAAGTGGTTTTATTATATTCTGCTCAAGCTCTTTTACTTCTTCGCGACATCGGTTTATCTCTTTCATCTTCATTGATTGCGCAATGTTGAAAACGATTAAATCGGTATCCTAAGTGATATCATTATGTTGCGCTTGAGCATCTCTACCTGTTCGCGTCATCGGTTTATGTTTTTCATCTTTATTTATTGCGTAATGGAGAAAAACGATTAAATCGCGTATATACTGTCATATTGCGCAATGAAAGAGTCATTTGAAGCATTTTTTTAGTGTTTCATCAAATTTGGAAATATCTTTCTTAAAAAACATGCTATGGTCTTCTAAGTGGTTTCATTATATTCTGCTCAAGCTCTTTTACCTCTTCGCGACATCGGTTTATCTCTTTCATCTTCATTGATTGCGCAATGTTGAAAACGATTAAATCGGTATCCTAAGTGGTATCATTATGTTGCGCTTGAGCATCTCTACCTGTTCGCGTCATCGGTTTATGTTTTTCATCTTTATTTATTGCGTAATGGAGAAAAACGATTAAATCGCGTATATACTGTCATATTGCGCAATGAAAGAGTCATTTGAAGCATTTTTTTAGTGTTTCATCAAATTTGGAAATATCTTTCTTAAAAAACATGCTATGGTCTTCTAAGTGGTTTCATTATATTCTGCTCAAGCTCTTTTACCTCTTCGCGACATCGGTTTATCTCTTTCATCTTCATTGATTGCGCAATGTTGAAAACGATTAAATCGGTATCCTAAGTGGTATCATTATGTTGCGCTTGAGCATCTCTACCTGTTCGCGTCATCGGTTTATGTTTTTCATCTTTATTTATTGCGCAATGTAGAAAAACGATTAAATCGCGTATAAACTGTCAAAAAAAAAAAATGAATATTGCGCAAAAAAAGAGTCATTTGAAGCATTTTTTACATTTGCAAATATCTTTCTTAAAAAGAATGCAATGGTCTCCTAAGTGGGATCATTATGTTGCGCTTGAGCATCTCTACCTGTTCGCGTCATCGGTTTATGTTTTTCATCATTATTTATTGCGCAATGTTTTAAACGATTAAATCGGTATCCTAAGTGGTATCATTATGTTGCGCTTGAGCATCTCTACCTGTTCGCGTCATCGGTTTATGTTTTTCATCTTTATTTATTGCGTAATGTAGAAAAACGATTAAATCGCGTATATACTGTCATATTGCGCAATGAAAGAGTCATTTGAAGTATTTTTTTAGTGTTTCATCAAATTTGGAAATATCTTTCTTAAAAAACATGCTATGGTCTTCTAAGTGGTTTTATTATATTCTGCTCAAGCTCTTTTACTTCTTCGCGACATCGGTTTATCTCTTTCATCTTCATTGATTGCGCAATGTTGAAAACGATTAAATCGGTATCCTAAGTGGTATCATTATGTTGCGCTTGAGCATCTCTACCTGTTCGCGTCATCGGTTTATGTTTTTCATCTTTATTTATTGCGTAATGGAGAAAAACGATTAAATCGCGTATATACTGTCATATTGCGCAATGAAAGAGTCATTTGAAGCATTTTTTTAGTGTTTCATCAAATTTGGAAATATCTTTCTTAAAAAACATGCTATGGTCTTCTAAGTGGTTTCATTATATTCTGCTCAAGCTCTTTTACCTCTTCGCGACATCGGTTTATCTCTTTCAGCTTCATTGATTGCGCAATGTTGAAAACGATTAAATCGGTATCCTAAGTGGTATCATTATGTTGCGCTTGAGCATCTCTACCTGTTCGCGTCATCGGTTTATGTTTTTCATCTTTATTTATTGCGCAATGTAGAAAAAACGATTAAATCGCGTATAAACTGTCAAAAAAAAAAAAATGAATATTGCGCAAAAAAAGAGTCATTTGAAGCATTTTTTACATTTGCAAATATCTTTAAAAAAAAAAAAAAACATGCTATGGTCTTCTAAGTGGTTTCATTATGTTCTGCTCAAGCTCTTCTACCTGTTCGCGACATCGGTTTATCTCTTTCATCTTTATTGATTGCGCAATGTTGAAAACGATTAAATCGCGTATATACTGTCCTATTGCGCAATAAAAGAGTCATTTGAAGAATTTTTTTAGTTTTTCATCACATTTATCTTTTTTTAAAAGTGGTTTCATTATGTTCTGCTCAAGCTCAAGCTCTTTTACCTCTTCGCGACATTGGTTTATCTCTTTCATCTTTATTGATTGCGCAATGTTGAAAACGATTAAATCGCGTATATACTGTCATATTTTGCAATAAGAGAGCCATTTGAAGCATTTTTTTAGTTTTTTTTATCACATTTGCAAATATCTTTCTTAAAAAGAATGCCATGGTCTCATAAGAGGTATCATAATGTTGCGCTTGAGCATCTCTACCTGTTCGCGTCATCGGTTTATGTTTTTCATCTTTATTTATTGCGCAATGTAGAAAAACGATTAAATCGCGTATAAACTGTCAAAAAAAAAATGAATATTGCGCAAAAAAAGAGTCATTTGAAGCATTTTTTACATTTGCAAATATCTTTAAAAAAAAAAAAACATGCTATGGTCTTCTAAGTGGTTTCATTATGTTTCTGCTCAAGCTCTTCTACCTGTTCGCGACATCGGTTTATCTCTTTCATCTTTATTGATTGCGCAATGTTGAAAACGATTAAATCGGTATCCTAAGTGGTATCATAATGTTGCGCTTGAGCATCTCTACCTGTTCGCGTCATCGGTTTATGTTTTTCATCTTTATTTATTGCGCAATGTAGAAAAACGATTAAATCGCGTATAAACTGTCAAAAAAAAAATGAATATTGCGCAAAAAAAGAGTCATTTGAAGCATTTTTTACATTTGCAAATATCTTTAAAAAAAAAAAAACATGCTATGGTCTTCTAAGTGGTTTTATTATATTCTGCTCAAGCTCTTTTACTTCTTCGCGACATCGGTTTATCTCTTTCATCTTCATTGATTGCGCAATGTTGAAAACGATTAAATCGGTATCCTAAGTGGTATCATTATGTTGCGCTTGAGCATCTCTACCTGTTCGCGTCATCGGTTTATGTTTTTCATCTTTATTTATTGCGCAATGTAGAAAAACGATTAAATCGCGTATAAACTATCAAAAAAAAAAAAAAATGAATATTGCGCAAAAAAAGAGTCATTTGAAGCATTTTTTACATTTGCAAATATCTTTTAAAAAAAAAAAAAACATGCTATGGTCTTCTAAGTGGTTTCATTATGTTCTGCTCAAGCTCTTCTACCTGTTCGCGACATCGGTTTATCTCTTTCATCTTTATTGATTGCGCAATGTTGAAAACGATTAAATCGCGTATATATTGTCCTATTGCGCAATAAAAGAGTCATTTGAAGAATTTTTTTAGTATTTCATCACATTTATCTTTTTTTAAAAGTGGTTTCATTATGTTCTGCTCAAGCTCAAGCTCTTTTACCTCTTCGCGACATTGGTTTATCTCTTTTATCTTTATTGATTGTGCAATGTTGAAAACGATTAAATCGCGTATATACTGTCATATTTTGCAATAAGAGAGCCATTTGAAGCATTTTTTTAGTTTTTTTATCACATTTGCAAATATCTTTCTTAAAAAGAATGCCATGGTCTCATAAGAGGTATCATAATGTTGCGCTTGAGCATCTCTACCTGTTCGCGTCATCGGTTTATGTTTTTCATCATTATTTATTGCGCAATGTTTTAAACGATTAAATCGGTATCCTAAGTGGTATCATTATGTTGCGCTTGAGCATCTCTACCTGTTCGCGTCATCGGTTTATGTTTTTCATCATTATTTATTGCGCAATGTTTTAAACGATTAAATCGGTATCCTAAGTGGTATCATTATGTTGCGCTTGAGCATCTCTACCTGTTCGCGTCATCGGTTTATGTTTTTCATCTTTATTTATTGCGTAATGTAGAAAAACGATTAAATCGCGTATATACTGTCATATTGCGCAATGAAAGAGTCATTTGAAGCATTTTTTTTAGTGTTTCATCAAATTTGGAAATATCTTTCTTAAAAAACATGCTATGGTCTTCTAAGTGGTTTTATTATATTATGCTCAAGCTCTTTTACTTCTTCGCGACATCGGTTTATCTCTTTCATCTTCATTGATTGCGCAATGTTGAAAACGATTAAATCGGTATCCTAAGTGGTATCATTATGTTGCGCTTGAGCATCTCTACCTGTTCGCGTCATCGGTTTATGTTTTTCATCTTTATTTATTGCGCAATGTAGAAAAACGATTAAATCGCGTATAAACTGTCAAAAAGAAAAAAATGAATATTGCGCAAAAAAAGAGTCATTTGAAGCATTTTTTACATTTGCAAATATCTTTCTTAAAAAGAATGCAATGGTCTCCTAAGTGGGATCATTATGTTGCGCTTGAGCATCTCTACCTGTTCGCGTCATCGGTTTATGTTTTTCATCATTATTTATTGCGCAATGTTTTAAACGATTAAATCGGTATCCTAAGTGGTATCATTATGTTGCGCTTGAGCATCTCTACCTGTTCGCGTCATCGGTTTATGTTTTTCATCTTTATTTATTGCGTAATGTAGAAAAACGATTAAATCGCGTATATACTGTCATATTGCGCAATGAAAGAGTCATTTGAAGTATTTTTTTAGTGTTTCATCAAATTTGGAAATATCTTTCTTAAAAAACATGCTATGGTCTTCTAAGTGGTTTTATTATATTCTGCTCAAGCTCTTTTACTTCTTCGCGACATCGGTTTATCTCTTTCATCTTCATTGATTGCGCAATGTTGAAAACGATTAAATCGGTATCCTAAGTGGTATCATTATGTTGCGCTTGAGCATCTCTACCTGTTCGCGTCATCGGTTTATGTTTTTCATCTTTATTTATTGCGTAATGTAGAAAAAACGATTAAATCGCGTATATACTGTCATATTGCGCAATGAAAGAGTCATTTGAAGTATTTTTTTAGTGTTTCATCAAATTTGGAAATATCTTTCTTAAAAAACATGCTATGGTCTTCTAAGTGGTTTTATTATATTCTGCTCAAGCTCTTTTACTTCTTCGCGACATCGGTTTATCTCTTTCATCTTCATTGATTGCGCAATGTTGAAAACGATTAAATCGGTATCCTAAGTGGTATCATTATGTTGCGCTTGAGCATCTCTACCTGTTCGCGTCATCGGTTTATGTTTTTCATCTTTATTTATTGCGTAATGGAGAAAAACGATTAAATCGCGTATATACTGTCATATTGCGCAATGAAAGAGTCATTTGAAGCATTTTTTTAGTGTTTCATCAAATTTGGAAATATCTTTCTTAAAAAACATGCTATGGTCTTCTAAGTGGTTTCATTATATTCTGCTCAAGCTCTTTTACCTCTTCGCGACATCGGTTTATCTCTTTCATCTTCATTGATTGCGCAATGTTGAAAACGATTAAATCGGTATCCTAAGTGGTATCATTATGTTGCGCTTGAGCATCTCTACCTGTTCGCGTCATCGGTTTATGTTTTTCATCTTTATTTATTGCGCAATGTAGAAAAACGATTAAATCGCGTATAAACTGTCAAAAAAAAAAAATTAATATTGCGCAAAAAAAGAGTCATTTGAAGCATTTTTTACATTTGCAAATATCTTTAAAAAAAAAAAAAAACATGCTATGGTCTTCTAAGTGGTTTCATTATGTTCTGCTCAAGCTCTTCTACCTGTTCGCGACATCGGTTTATCTCTTTCATCTTTATTGATTGCGCAATGTTGAAAACGATTAAATCGCGTATATACTGTCCTATTGCGCAATAAAAGAGTCATTTGAAGAATTTTTTTAGTTTTTCATCACATTTATCTTTTTTTAAAAGTGGTTTCATTATGTTCTGCTCAAGCTCAAGCTCTTTTACCTCTTCGCGACATTGGTTTATCTCTTTCATCTTTATTGATTGCGCAATGTTGAAAACGATTAAATCGCGTATATACTGTCATATTTTGCAATAAGAGAGCCATTTGAAGCATTTTTTTAGTTTTTTTATCACATTTGCAAATATCTTTCTTAAAAAGAATGCCATGGTCTCATAAGAGGTATCATAATGTTGCGCTTGAGCATCTCTACCTGTTCGCGTCATCGGTTTATGTTTTTCATCTTTATTTATTGCGTAATGTAGAAAAACGATTAAATCGCGTATACACTGTCATATTGCGCAATAAAAGAGTCATTTCAAGCATTTTTTTAGTGTTTCATCAAATTTGGAAATATCTTTCTTAAAAAACATGCTATGGTCTTCTAAGTGGTTTTATTATATTCTGCTCAAGCTCTTTTACTTCTTCGCGACATCGGTTTATCTCTTTCATCTTCATTGATTGCGCAATGTTGAAAACGATTAAATCGGTATCCTAAGTGGTATCATTATGTTGCGCTTGAGCATCTCTACCTGTTCGCGTCATCGGTTTATGTTTTTCATCTTTATTTATTGCGCAATGTAGAAAAACGATTAAATCGCGTATAAACTATCAACAAAAAAAAAAAAATGAATATTGCGCAAAAAAAGAGTCATTTGAAGCATTTTTTACATTTGCAAATATCTTTAAAAAAAAAAAAAAACATGCTATGGTCTTCTAAGTGGTTTCATTATGTTCTGCTCAAGCTCTTCTACCTGTTCGCGACATCGGTTTATCTCTTTCATCTTTATTGATTGCGCAATGTTGAAAACGATCAAATCGCGTATATATTGTCCTATTGCGCAATAAAAGAGTCATTTGAAGAATTTTTTTAGTATTTCATCACATTTATCTTTTTTTAAAAGTGGTTTCATTATGTTCTGCTCAAGCTCAAGCTCTTTTACCTCTTCGCGACATTGGTTTATCTCTTTTATCTTTATTGATTGTGCAATGTTGAAAACGATTAAATCGCGTATATACTGTCATATTTTGCAATAAGAGAGCCATTTGAAGCATTTTTTTAGTTTTTTTATCACATTTGCAAATATCTTTCTTAAAAAGAATGCCATGGTCTCATAAGAGGTATCATAATGTTGCGCTTGAGCATCTCTACCTGTTCGCGTCATCGGTTTATGTTTTTCATCATTATTTATTGCGCAATGTTTTAAACGATTAAATCGGTATCCTAAGTGGTATCATTATGTTGCGCTTGAGCATCTCTACCTGTTCGCGTCATCGGTTTATGTTTTTCATCATTATTTATTGCGCAATGTTTTAAACGATTAAATCGGTATCCTAAGTGGTATCATTATGTTGCGCTTGAGCATCTCTACCTGTTCGCGTCATCGGTTTATGTTTTTCATCTTTATTTATTGCGTAATGTAGAAAAACGATTAAATCGCGTATATACTGTCATATTGCGCAATGAAAGAGTCATTTGAAGCATTTTTTTTAGTGTTTCATCAAATTTGGAAATATCTTTCTTAAAAAACATGCTATGGTCTTCTAAGTGGTTTTATTATATTATGCTCAAGCTCTTTTACTTCTTCGCGACATCGGTTTATCTCTTTCATCTTCATTGATTGCGCAATGTTGAAAACGATTAAATCGGTATCCTAAGTGGTATCATTATGTTGCGCTTGAGCATCTCTACCTGTTCGCGTCATCGGTTTATGTTTTTCATCTTTATTTATTGCGCAATGTAGAAAAACGATTAAATCGCGTATAAACTGTCAAAAAGAAAAAAATGAATATTGCGCAAAAAAAGAGTCATTTGAAGCATTTTTTACATTTGCAAATATCTTTCTTAAAAAGAATGCAATGGTCTCCTAAGTGGGATCATTATGTTGCGCTTGAGCATCTCTACCTGTTCGCGTCATCGGTTTATGTTTTTCATCATTATTTATTGCGCAATGTTTTAAACGATTAAATCGGTATCCTAAGTGGTATCATTATGTTGCGCTTGAGCATCTCTACCTGTTCGCGTCATCGGTTTATGTTTTTCATCTTTATTTATTGCGTAATGTAGAAAAACGATTAAATCGCGTATATACTGTCATATTGCGCAATGAAAGAGTCATTTGAAGTATTTTTTTTAGTGTTTCATCAAATTTGGAAATATCTTTCTTAAAAAACATGCTATGGTCTTCTAAGTGGTTTTATTATATTCTGCTCAAGCTCTTTTACTTCTTCGCGACATCGGTTTATCTCTTTCATCTTCATTGATTGCGCAATGTTGAAAACGATTAAATCGGTATCCTAAGTGGTATCATTATGTTGCGCTTGAGCATCTCTACCTGTTCGCGTCATCGGTTTATGTTTTTCATCTTTATTTATTGCGCAATGTAGAAAAACGATTAAATCGCGTATAAACTATCAACAAAAAAAAAAAAATGAATATTGCGCAAAAAAAGAGTCATTTGAAGCATTTTTTACATTTGCAAATATCTTTAAAAAAAAAAAAAAACATGCTATGGTCTTCTAAGTGGTTTCATTATGTTCTGCTCAAGCTCTTCTACCTGTTCGCGACATCGGTTTATCTCTTTCATCTTTATTGATTGCGCAATGTTGAAAACGATTAAATCGCGTATATATTGTCCTATTGCGCAATAAAAGAGTCATTTGAAGAATTTTTTTAGTATTTCATCACATTTATCTTTTTTTAAAAGTGGTTTCATTATGTTCTGCTCAAGCTCAAGCTCTTTTACCTCTTCGCGACATTGGTTTATCTCTTTTATCTTTATTGATTGTGCAATGTTGAAAACGATTAAATCGCGTATATACTGTCATATTTTGCAATAAGAGAGCCATTTGAAGCATTTTTTTAGTTTTTTTATCACATTTGCAAATATCTTTCTTAAAAAGAATGCCATGGTCTCATAAGAGGTATCATAATGTTGCGCTTGAGCATCTCTACCTGTTCGCGTCATCGGTTTATGTTTTTCATCATTATTTATTGCGCAATGTTTTAAACGATTAAATCGGTATCCTAAGTGGTATCATTATGTTGCGCTTGAGCATCTCTACCTGTTCGCGTCATCGGTTTATGTTTTTCATCATTATTTATTGCGCAATGTTTTAAACGATTAAATCGGTATCCTAAGTGGTATCATTATGTTGCGCTTGAGCATCTCTACCTGTTCGCGTCATCGGTTTATGTTTTTCATCTTTATTTATTGCGTAATGTAGAAAAACGATTAAATCGCGTATATACTGTCATATTGCGCAATGAAAGAGTCATTTGAAGCATTTTTTTTAGTGTTTCATCAAATTTGGAAATATCTTTCTTAAAAAACATGCTATGGTCTTCTAAGTGGTTTTATTATATTATGCTCAAGCTCTTTTACTTCTTCGCGACATCGGTTTATCTCTTTCATCTTCATTGATTGCGCAATGTTGAAAACGATTAAATCGGTATCCTAAGTGGTATCATTATGTTGCGCTTGAGCATCTCTACCTGTTCGCGTCATCGGTTTATGTTTTTCATCTTTATTTATTGCGCAATGTAGAAAAACGATTAAATCGCGTATAAACTGTCAAAAAGAAAAAAATGAATATTGCGCAAAAAAAGAGTCATTTGAAGCATTTTTTACATTTGCAAATATCTTTCTTAAAAAGAATGCAATGGTCTCCTAAGTGGGATCATTATGTTGCGCTTGAGCATCTCTACCTGTTCGCGTCATCGGTTTATGTTTTTCATCATTATTTATTGCGCAATGTTTTAAACGATTAAATCGGTATCCTAAGTGGTATCATTATGTTGCGCTTGAGCATCTCTACCTGTTCGCGTCATCGGTTTATGTTTTTCATCTTTATTTATTGCGTAATGTAGAAAAACGATTAAATCGCGTATATACTGTCATATTGCGCAATGAAAGAGTCATTTGAAGTATTTTTTTAGTGTTTCATCAAATTTGGAAATATCTTTCTTAAAAAACATGCTATGGTCTTCTAAGTGGTTTTATTATATTCTGCTCAAGCTCTTTTACTTCTTCGCGACATCGGTTTATCTCTTTCATCTTCATTGATTGCGCAATGTTGAAAACGATTAAATCGGTATCCTAAGTGGTATCATTATGTTGCGCTTGAGCATCTCTACCTGTTCGCGTCATCGGTTTATGTTTTTCATCTTTATTTATTGCGTAATGTAGAAAAACGATTAAATCGCGTATATACTGTCATATTGCGCAATGAAAGAGTCATTTGAAGTATTTTTTTAGTGTTTCATCAAATTTGGAAATATCTTTCTTAAAAAACATGCTATGGTCTTCTAAGTGGTTTTATTATATTCTGCTCAAGCTCTTTTACTTCTTCGCGACATCGGTTTATCTCTTTCATCTTCATTGATTGCGCAATGTTGAAAACGATTAAATCGGTATCCTAAGTGGTATCATTATGTTGCGCTTGAGCATCTCTACCTGTTCGCGTCATCGGTTTATGTTTTTCATCTTTATTTATTGCGTAATGGAGAAAAACGATTAAATCGCGTATATACTGTCATATTGCGCAATGAAAGAGTCATTTGAAGCATTTTTTTAGTGTTTCATCAAATTTGGAAATATCTTTCTTAAAAAACATGCTATGGTCTTCTAAGTGGTTTCATTATATTCTGCTCAAGCTCTTTTACCTCTTCGCGACATCGGTTTATCTCTTTCATCTTCATTGATTGCGCAATGTTGAAAACGATTAAATCGGTATCCTAAGTGGTATCATTATGTTGCGCTTGAGCATCTCTACCTGTTCGCGTCATCGGTTTATGTTTTTCATCTTTATTTATTGCGCAATGTAGAAAAACGATTAAATCGCGTATAAACTGTCAAAAAAAAAAAAATTAATATTGCGCAAAAAAAGAGTCATTTGAAGCATTTTTTACATTTGCAAATATCTTTAAAAAAAAAAAAAAACATGCTATGGTCTTCTAAGTGGTTTCATTATGTTCTGCTCAAGCTCTTCTACCTGTTCGCGACATCGGTTTATCTCTTTCATCTTTATTGATTGCGCAATGTTGAAAACGATTAAATCGCGTATATACTGTCCTATTGCGCAATAAAAGAGTCATTTGAAGAATTTTTTTAGTTTTTCATCACATTTATCTTTTTTTAAAAGTGGTTTCATTATGTTCTGCTCAAGCTCAAGCTCTTTTACCTCTTCGCGACATTGGTTTATCTCTTTCATCTTTATTGATTGCGCAATGTTGAAAACGATTAAATCGCGTATATACTGTCATATTTTGCAATAAGAGAGCCATTTGAAGCATTTTTTTAGTTTTTTTATCACATTTGCAAATATCTTTCTTAAAAAGAATGCCATGGTCTCATAAGAGGTATCATAATGTTGCGCTTGAGCATCTCTACCTGTTCGCGTCATCGGTTTATGTTTTTCATCTTTATTTATTGCGTAATGTAGAAAAACGATTAAATCGCGTATACACTGTCATATTGCGCAATAAAAGAGTCATTTCAAGCATTTTTTTAGTGTTTCATCAAATTTGGAAATATCTTTCTTAAAAAACATGCTATGGTCTTCTAAGTGGTTTTATTATATTCTGCTCAAGCTCTTTTACTTCTTCGCGACATCGGTTTATCTCTTTCATCTTCATTGATTGCGCAATGTTGAAAACGATTAAATCGGTATCCTAAGTGGTATCATTATGTTGCGCTTGAGCATCTCTACCTGTTCGCGTCATCGGTTTATGTTTTTCATCTTTATTTATTGCGCAATGTAGAAAAACGATTAAATCGCGTATAAACTATCAACAACAAAAAAAAAATGAATATTGCGCAAAAAAAGAGTCATTTGAAGCATTTTTTACATTTGCAAATATCTTTAAAAAAAAAAAAAAACATGCTATGGTCTTCTAAGTGGTTTCATTATGTTCTGCTCAAGCTCTTCTACCTGTTCGCGACATCGGTTTATCTCTTTCATCTTTATTGATTGCGCAATGTTGAAAACGATTAAATCGCGTATATATTGTCCTATTGCGCAATAAAAGAGTCATTTGAAGAATTTTTTTAGTATTTCATCACATTTATCTTTTTTTAAAAGTGGTTTCATTATGTTCTGCTCAAGCTCAAGCTCTTTTACCTCTTCGCGACATTGGTTTATCTCTTTTATCTTTATTGATTGTGCAATGTTGAAAACGATTAAATCGCGTATATACTGTCATATTTTGCAATAAGAGAGCCATTTGAAGCATTTTTTTAGTTTTTTTATCACATTTGCAAATATCTTTCTTAAAAAGAATGCCATGGTCTCATAAGAGGTATCATAATGTTGCGCTTGAGCATCTCTACCTGTTCGCGTCATCGGTTTATGTTTTTCATCATTATTTATTGCGCAATGTTTTAAACGATTAAATCGGTATCCTAAGTGGTATCATTATGTTGCGCTTGAGCATCTCTACCTGTTCGCGTCATCGGTTTATGTTTTTCATCATTATTTATTGCGCAATGTTTTAAACGATTAAATCGGTATCCTAAGTGGTATCATTATGTTGCGCTTGAGCATCTCTACCTGTTCGCGTCATCGGTTTATGTTTTTCATCTTTATTTATTGCGTAATGTAGAAAAACGATTAAATCGCGTATATACTGTCATATTGCGCAATGAAAGAGTCATTTGAAGCATTTTTTTTAGTGTTTCATCAAATTTGGAAATATCTTTCTTAAAAAACATGCTATGGTCTTCTAAGTGGTTTTATTATATTATGCTCAAGCTCTTTTACTTCTTCGCGACATCGGTTTATCTCTTTCATCTTCATTGATTGCGCAATGTTGAAAACGATTAAATCGGTATCCTAAGTGGTATCATTATGTTGCGCTTGAGCATCTCTACCTGTTCGCGTCATCGGTTTATGTTTTTCATCTTTATTTATTGCGCAATGTTTTAAACGATTAAATCGGTATCCTAAGTGGTATCATTATGTTGCGCTTGAGCATCTCTACCTGTTCGCGTCATCGGTTTATGTTTTTCATCTTTATTTATTGCGTAATGTAGAAAAACGATTAAATCGCGTATATACTGTCATATTGCGCAATGAAAGAGTCATTTGAAGTATTTTTTTAGTGTTTCATCAAATTTGGAAATATCTTTCTTAAAAAACATGCTATGGTCTTCTAAGTGGTTTTATTATATTCTGCTCAAGCTCTTTTACTTCTTCGCGACATCGGTTTATCTCTTTCATCTTCATTGATTGCGCAATGTTGAAAACGATTAAATCGGTATCCTAAGTGGTATCATTATGTTGCGCTTGAGCATCTCTACCTGTTCGCGTCATCGGTTTATGTTTTTCATCTTTATTTATTGCGTAATGGAGAAAAACGATTAAATCGCGTATATACTGTCATATTGCGCAATGAAAGAGTCATTTGAAGCATTTTTTTAGTGTTTCATCAAATTTGGAAATATCTTTCTTAAAAAACATGCTATGGTCTTCTAAGTGGTTTCATTATATTCTGCTCAAGCTCTTTTACCTCTTCGCGACATCGGTTTATCTCTTTCATCTTCATTGATTGCGCAATGTTGAAAACGATTAAATCGGTATCCTAAGTGGTATCATTATGTTGCGCTTGAGCATCTCTACCTGTTCGCGTCATCGGTTTATGTTTTTCATCTTTATTTATTGCGCAATGTAGAAAAACGATTAAATCGCGTATAAACTGTCAAAAAAAAAAAAATTAATATTGCGCAAAAAAAGAGTCATTTCAAGCATTTTTTTAGTGTTTCATCAAATTTGGAAATATCTTTCTTAAAAAACATGCTATGGTCTTCTAAGTGGTTTTATTATATTCTGCTCAAGCTCTTTTACTTCTTCGCGACATCGGTTTATCTCTTTCATCTTCATTGATTGCGCAATGTTGAAAACGATTAAATCGGTATCCTAAGTGGTATCATTATGTTGCGCTTGAGCATCTCTACCTGTTCGCGTCATCGGTTTATGTTTTTCATCTTTATTTATTGCGCAATGTAGAAAAACGATTAAATCGCGTATAAACTATCAACAACAAAAAAAAAATGAATATTGCGCAAAAAAAGAGTCATTTGAAGCATTTTTTACATTTGCAAATATCTTTTAAAAAAAAAAAAAACATGCTATGGTCTTCTAAGTGGTTTCATTATGTTCTGCTCAAGCTCTTCTACCTGTTCGCGACATCGGTTTATCTCTTTCATCTTTATTGATTGCGCAATGTTGAAAACGATTAAATCGCGTATATATTGTCCTATTGCGCAATAAAAGAGTCATTTGAAGAATTTTTTTAGTATTTCATCACATTTATCTTTTTTTAAAAGTGGTTTCATTATGTTCTGCTCAAGCTCAAGCTCTTTTACCTCTTCGCGACATTGGTTTATCTCTTTTATCTTTATTGATTGTGCAATGTTGAAAACGATTAAATCGCGTATATACTGTCATATTTTGCAATAAGAGAGCCATTTGAAGCATTTTTTTAGTTTTTTTATCACATTTGCAAATATCTTTCTTAAAAAGAATGCCATGGTCTCATAAGAGGTATCATAATGTTGCGCTTGAGCATCTCTACCTGTTCGCGTCATCGGTTTATGTTTTTCATCATTATTTATTGCGCAATGTTTTAAACGATTAAATCGGTATCCTAAGTGGTATCATTATGTTGCGCTTGAGCATCTCTACCTGTTCGCGTCATCGGTTTATGTTTTTCATCATTATTTATTGCGCAATGTTTTAAACGATTAAATCGGTATCCTAAGTGGTATCATTATGTTGCGCTTGAGCATCTCTACCTGTTCGCGTCATCGGTTTATGTTTTTCATCTTTATTTATTGCGTAATGTAGAAAAACGATTAAATCGCGTATATACTGTCATATTGCGCAATGAAAGAGTCATTTGAAGCATTTTTTTTAGTGTTTCATCAAATTTGGAAATATCTTTCTTAAAAAACATGCTATGGTCTTCTAAGTGGTTTTATTATATTATGCTCAAGCTCTTTTACTTCTTCGCGACATCGGTTTATCTCTTTCATCTTCATTGATTGCGCAATGTTGAAAACGATTAAATCGGTATCCTAAGTGGTATCATTATGTTGCGCTTGAGCATCTCTACCTGTTCGCGTCATCGGTTTATGTTTTTCATCTTTATTTATTGCGCAATGTAGAAAAACGATTAAATCGCGTATAAACTGTCAAAAAGAAAAAAATGAATATTGCGCAAAAAAAGAGTCATTTGAAGCATTTTTTACATTTGCAAATATCTTTCTTAAAAAGAATGCAATGGTCTCCTAAGTGGGATCATTATGTTGCGCTTGAGCATCTCTACCTGTTCGCGTCATCGGTTTATGTTTTTCATCATTATTTATTGCGCAATGTTTTAAACGATTAAATCGGTATCCTAAGTGGTATCATTATGTTGCGCTTGAGCATCTCTACCTGTTCGCGTCATCGGTTTATGTTTTTCATCTTTATTTATTGCGTAATGTAGAAAAACGATTAAATCGCGTATATACTGTCATATTGCGCAATGAAAGAGTCATTTGAAGTATTTTTTTAGTGTTTCATCAAATTTGGAAATATCTTTCTTAAAAAACATGCTATGGTCTTCTAAGTGGTTTTATTATATTCTGCTCAAGCTCTTTTACTTCTTCGCGACATCGGTTTATCTCTTTCATCTTCATTGATTGCGCAATGTTGAAAACGATTAAATCGGTATCCTAAGTGGTATCATTATGTTGCGCTTGAGCATCTCTACCTGTTCGCGTCATCGGTTTATGTTTTTCATCTTTATTTATTGCGTAATGTAGAAAAACGATTAAATCGCGTATATACTGTCATATTGCGCAATGAAAGAGTCATTTGAAGTATTTTTTTAGTGTTTCATCAAATTTGGAAATATCTTTCTTAAAAAACATGCTATGGTCTTCTAAGTGGTTTTATTATATTCTGCTCAAGCTCTTTTACTTCTTCGCGACATCGGTTTATCTCTTTCATCTTCATTGATTGCGCAATGTTGAAAACGATTAAATCGGTATCCTAAGTGGTATCATTATGTTGCGCTTGAGCATCTCTACCTGTTCGCGTCATCGGTTTATGTTTTTCATCTTTATTTATTGCGTAATGGAGAAAAACGATTAAATCGCGTATATACTGTCATATTGCGCAATGAAAGAGTCATTTGAAGCATTTTTTTAGTGTTTCATCAAATTTGGAAATATCTTTCTTAAAAAACATGCTATGGTCTTCTAAGTGGTTTCATTATATTCTGCTCAAGCTCTTTTACCTCTTCGCGACATCGGTTTATCTCTTTCATCTTCATTGATTGCGCAATGTTGAAAACGATTAAATCGGTATCCTAAGTGGTATCATTATGTTGCGCTTGAGCATCTCTACCTGTTCGCGTCATCGGTTTATGTTTTTCATCTTTATTTATTGCGCAATGTAGAAAAACGATTAAATCGCGTATAAACTGTCAAAAAAAAAAAATTAATATTGCGCAAAAAAAGAGTCATTTGAAGCATTTTTTACATTTGCAAATATCTTTAAAAAAAAAAAAAAACATGCTATGGTCTTCTAAGTGGTTTCATTATGTTCTGCTCAAGCTCTTCTACCTGTTCGCGACATCGGTTTATCTCTTTCATCTTTATTGATTGCGCAATGTTGAAAACGATTAAATCGCGTATATACTGTCCTATTGCGCAATAAAAGAGTCATTTGAAGAATTTTTTTAGTTTTTCATCACATTTATCTTTTTTTAAAAGTGGTTTCATTATGTTCTGCTCAAGCTCAAGCTCTTTTACCTCTTCGCGACATTGGTTTATCTCTTTCATCTTTATTGATTGCGCAATGTTGAAAACGATTAAATCGCGTATATACTGTCATATTTTGCAATAAGAGAGCCATTTGAAGCATTTTTTTAGTTTTTTTATCACATTTGCAAATATCTTTCTTAAAAAGAATGCCATGGTCTCATAAGAGGTATCATAATGTTGCGCTTGAGCATCTCTACCTGTTCGCGTCATCGGTTTATGTTTTTCATCTTTATTTATTGCGTAATGTAGAAAAACGATTAAATCGCGTATACACTGTCATATTGCGCAATAAAAGAGTCATTTCAAGCATTTTTTTAGTGTTTCATCAAATTTGGAAATATCTTTCTTAAAAAACATGCTATGGTCTTCTAAGTGGTTTTATTATATTCTGCTCAAGCTCTTTTACTTCTTCGCGACATCGGTTTATCTCTTTCATCTTCATTGATTGCGCAATGTTGAAAACGATTAAATCGGTATCCTAAGTGGTATCATTATGTTGCGCTTGAGCATCTCTACCTGTTCGCGTCATCGGTTTATGTTTTTCATCTTTATTTATTGCGCAATGTAGAAAAACGATTAAATCGCGTATAAACTATCAACAAAAAAAAAAAAATGAATATTGCGCAAAAAAAGAGTCATTTGAAGCATTTTTTACATTTGCAAATATCTTTAAAAAAAAAAAAAAACATGCTATGGTCTTCTAAGTGGTTTCATTATGTTCTGCTCAAGCTCTTCTACCTGTTCGCGACATCGGTTTATCTCTTTCATCTTTATTGATTGCGCAATGTTGAAAACGATTAAATCGCGTATATATTGTCCTATTGCGCAATAAAAGAGTCATTTGAAGAATTTTTTTAGTATTTCATCACATTTATCTTTTTTTAAAAGTGGTTTCATTATGTTCTGCTCAAGCTCAAGCTCTTTTACCTCTTCGCGACATTGGTTTATCTCTTTTATCTTTATTGATTGTGCAATGTTGAAAACGATTAAATCGCGTATATACTGTCATATTTTGCAATAAGAGAGCCATTTGAAGCATTTTTTTAGTTTTTTTATCACATTTGCAAATATCTTTCTTAAAAAGAATGCCATGGTCTCATAAGAGGTATCATAATGTTGCGCTTGAGCATCTCTACCTGTTCGCGTCATCGGTTTATGTTTTTCATCATTATTTATTGCGCAATGTTTTAAACGATTAAATCGGTATCCTAAGTGGTATCATTATGTTGCGCTTGAGCATCTCTACCTGTTCGCGTCATCGGTTTATGTTTTTCATCATTATTTATTGCGCAATGTTTTAAACGATTAAATCGGTATCCTAAGTGGTATCATTATGTTGCGCTTGAGCATCTCTACCTGTTCGCGTCATCGGTTTATGTTTTTCATCTTTATTTATTGCGTAATGTAGAAAAACGATTAAATCGCGTATATACTGTCATATTGCGCAATGAAAGAGTCATTTGAAGCATTTTTTTTAGTGTTTCATCAAATTTGGAAATATCTTTCTTAAAAAACATGCTATGGTCTTCTAAGTGGTTTTATTATATTATGCTCAAGCTCTTTTACTTCTTCGCGACATCGGTTTATCTCTTTCATCTTCATTGATTGCGCAATGTTGAAAACGATTAAATCGGTATCCTAAGTGGTATCATTATGTTGCGCTTGAGCATCTCTACCTGTTCGCGTCATCGGTTTATGTTTTTCATCTTTATTTATTGCGCAATGTAGAAAAACGATTAAATCGCGTATAAACTGTCAAAAAGAAAAAAATGAATATTGCGCAAAAAAAGAGTCATTTGAAGCATTTTTTACATTTGCAAATATCTTTCTTAAAAAGAATGCAATGGTCTCCTAAGTGGGATCATTATGTTGCGCTTGAGCATCTCTACCTGTTCGCGTCATCGGTTTATGTTTTTCATCATTATTTATTGCGCAATGTTTTAAACGATTAAATCGGTATCCTAAGTGGTATCATTATGTTGCGCTTGAGCATCTCTACCTGTTCGCGTCATCGGTTTATGTTTTTCATCTTTATTTATTGCGTAATGTAGAAAAACGATTAAATCGCGTATATACTGTCATATTGCGCAATGAAAGAGTCATTTGAAGTATTTTTTTAGTGTTTCATCAAATTTGGAAATATCTTTCTTAAAAAACATGCTATGGTCTTCTAAGTGGTTTTATTATATTCTGCTCAAGCTCTTTTACTTCTTCGCGACATCGGTTTATCTCTTTCATCTTCATTGATTGCGCAATGTTGAAAACGATTAAATCGGTATCCTAAGTGGTATCATTATGTTGCGCTTGAGCATCTCTACCTGTTCGCGTCATCGGTTTATGTTTTTCATCTTTATTTATTGCGCAATGTAGAAAAACGATTAAATCGCGTATAAACTATCAACAAAAAAAAAAAAATGAATATTGCGCAAAAAAAGAGTCATTTGAAGCATTTTTTACATTTGCAAATATCTTTTAAAAAAAAAAAAAACATGCTATGGTCTTCTAAGTGGTTTCATTATGTTCTGCTCAAGCTCTTCTACCTGTTCGCGACATCGGTTTATCTCTTTCATCTTTATTGATTGCGCAATGTTGAAAACGATTAAATCGCGTATATATTGTCCTATTGCGCAATAAAAGAGTCATTTGAAGAATTTTTTTAGTATTTCATCACATTTATCTTTTTTTAAAAGTGGTTTCATTATGTTCTGCTCAAGCTCAAGCTCTTTTACCTCTTCGCGACATTGGTTTATCTCTTTTATCTTTATTGATTGTGCAATGTTGAAAACGATTAAATCGCGTATATACTGTCATATTTTGCAATAAGAGAGCCATTTGAAGCATTTTTTTAGTTTTTTTATCACATTTGCAAATATCTTTCTTAAAAAGAATGCCATGGTCTCATAAGAGGTATCATAATGTTGCGCTTGAGCATCTCTACCTGTTCGCGTCATCGGTTTATGTTTTTCATCATTATTTATTGCGCAATGTTTTAAACGATTAAATCGGTATCCTAAGTGGTATCATTATGTTGCGCTTGAGCATCTCTACCTGTTCGCGTCATCGGTTTATGTTTTTCATCATTATTTATTGCGCAATGTTTTAAACGATTAAATCGGTATCCTAAGTGGTATCATTATGTTGCGCTTGAGCATCTCTACCTGTTCGCGTCATCGGTTTATGTTTTTCATCTTTATTTATTGCGTAATGTAGAAAAACGATTAAATCGCGTATATACTGTCATATTGCGCAATGAAAGAGTCATTTGAAGCATTTTTTTTAGTGTTTCATCAAATTTGGAAATATCTTTCTTAAAAAACATGCTATGGTCTTCTAAGTGGTTTTATTATATTATGCTCAAGCTCTTTTACTTCTTCGCGACATCGGTTTATCTCTTTCATCTTCATTGATTGCGCAATGTTGAAAACGATTAAATCGGTATCCTAAGTGGTATCATTATGTTGCGCTTGAGCATCTCTACCTGTTCGCGTCATCGGTTTATGTTTTTCATCTTTATTTATTGCGCAATGTAGAAAAACGATTAAATCGCGTATAAACTGTCAAAAAGAAAAAAATGAATATTGCGCAAAAAAAGAGTCATTTGAAGCATTTTTTACATTTGCAAATATCTTTCTTAAAAAGAATGCAATGGTCTCCTAAGTGGGATCATTATGTTGCGCTTGAGCATCTCTACCTGTTCGCGTCATCGGTTTATGTTTTTCATCATTATTTATTGCGCAATGTTTTAAACGATTAAATCGGTATCCTAAGTGGTATCATTATGTTGCGCTTGAGCATCTCTACCTGTTCGCGTCATCGGTTTATGTTTTTCATCTTTATTTATTGCGTAATGTAGAAAAACGATTAAATCGCGTATATACTGTCATATTGCGCAATGAAAGAGTCATTTGAAGTATTTTTTTAGTGTTTCATCAAATTTGGAAATATCTTTCTTAAAAAACATGCTATGGTCTTCTAAGTGGTTTTATTATATTCTGCTCAAGCTCTTTTACTTCTTCGCGACATCGGTTTATCTCTTTCATCTTCATTGATTGCGCAATGTTGAAAACGATTAAATCGGTATCCTAAGTGGTATCATTATGTTGCGCTTGAGCATCTCTACCTGTTCGCGTCATCGGTTTATGTTTTTCATCTTTATTTATTGCGTAATGTAGAAAAACGATTAAATCGCGTATATACTGTCATATTGCGCAATGAAAGAGTCATTTGAAGTATTTTTTTAGTGTTTCATCAAATTTGGAAATATCTTTCTTAAAAAACATGCTATGGTCTTCTAAGTGGTTTTATTATATTCTGCTCAAGCTCTTTTACTTCTTCGCGACATCGGTTTATCTCTTTCATCTTCATTGATTGCGCAATGTTGAAAACGATTAAATCGGTATCCTAAGTGGTATCATTATGTTGCGCTTGAGCATCTCTACCTGTTCGCGTCATCGGTTTATGTTTTTCATCTTTATTTATTGCGTAATGGAGAAAAACGATTAAATCGCGTATATACTGTCATATTGCGCAATGAAAGAGTCATTTGAAGCATTTTTTTAGTGTTTCATCAAATTTGGAAATATCTTTCTTAAAAAACATGCTATGGTCTTCTAAGTGGTTTCATTATATTCTGCTCAAGCTCTTTTACCTCTTCGCGACATCGGTTTATCTCTTTCATCTTCATTGATTGCGCAATGTTGAAAACGATTAAATCGGTATCCTAAGTGGTATCATTATGTTGCGCTTGAGCATCTCTACCTGTTCGCGTCATCGGTTTATGTTTTTCATCTTTATTTATTGCGTAATGGAGAAAAACGATTAAATCGCGTATATACTGTCATATTGCGCAATGAAAGAGTCATTTGAAGCATTTTTTTAGTGTTTCATCAAATTTGGAAATATCTTTCTTAAAAAACATGCTATGGTCTTTTCTAAGTGGTTTCATTATATTCTGCTCAAGCTCTTTTACCTCTTCGCGACATCGGTTTATCTCTTTCATCTTCATTGATTGCGCAATGTTGAAAACGATTAAATCGGTATCCTAAGTGGTATCATTATGTTGCGCTTGAGCATCTCTACCTGTTCGCGTCATCGGTTTATGTTTTTCATCTTTATTTATTGCGCAATGTAGAAAAACGATTAAATCGCGTATAAACTATCAACAAAAAAAAAAAAATGAATATTGCGCAAAAAAAGAGTCATTTGAAGCATTTTTTACATTTGCAAATATCTTTTAAAAAAAAAAAAAACATGCTATGGTCTTCTAAGTGGTTTCATTATGTTCTGCTCAAGCTCTTCTACCTGTTCGCGACATCGGTTTATCTCTTTCATCTTTATTGATTGCGCAATGTTGAAAACGATTAAATCGCGTATATATTGTCCTATTGCGCAATAAAAGAGTCATTTGAAGAATTTTTTTAGTATTTCATCACATTTATCTTTTTTTAAAAGTGGTTTCATTATGTTCTGCTCAAGCTCAAGCTCTTTTACCTCTTCGCGACATTGGTTTATCTCTTTTATCTTTATTGATTGTGCAATGTTGAAAACGATTAAATCGCGTATATACTGTCATATTTTGCAATAAGAGAGCCATTTGAAGCATTTTTTTAGTTTTTTTATCACATTTGCAAATATCTTTCTTAAAAAGAATGCCATGGTCTCATAAGAGGTATCATAATGTTGCGCTTGAGCATCTCTACCTGTTCGCGTCATCGGTTTATGTTTTTCATCATTATTTATTGCGCAATGTTTTAAACGATTAAATCGGTATCCTAAGTGGTATCATTATGTTGCGCTTGAGCATCTCTACCTGTTCGCGTCATCGGTTTATGTTTTTCATCATTATTTATTGCGCAATGTTTTAAACGATTAAATCGGTATCCTAAGTGGTATCATTATGTTGCGCTTGAGCATCTCTACCTGTTCGCGTCATCGGTTTATGTTTTTCATCTTTATTTATTGCGTAATGTAGAAAAACGATTAAATCGCGTATATACTGTCATATTGCGCAATGAAAGAGTCATTTGAAGCATTTTTTTTAGTGTTTCATCAAATTTGGAAATATCTTTCTTAAAAAACATGCTATGGTCTTCTAAGTGGTTTTATTATATTATGCTCAAGCTCTTTTACTTCTTCGCGACATCGGTTTATCTCTTTCATCTTCATTGATTGCGCAATGTTGAAAACGATTAAATCGGTATCCTAAGTGGTATCATTATGTTGCGCTTGAGCATCTCTACCTGTTCGCGTCATCGGTTTATGTTTTTCATCTTTATTTATTGCGCAATGTAGAAAAACGATTAAATCGCGTATAAACTGTCAAAAAGAAAAAAATGAATATTGCGCAAAAAAAGAGTCATTTGAAGCATTTTTTACATTTGCAAATATCTTTCTTAAAAAGAATGCAATGGTCTCCTAAGTGGGATCATTATGTTGCGCTTGAGCATCTCTACCTGTTCGCGTCATCGGTTTATGTTTTTCATCATTATTTATTGCGCAATGTTTTAAACGATTAAATCGGTATCCTAAGTGGTATCATTATGTTGCGCTTGAGCATCTCTACCTGTTCGCGTCATCGGTTTATGTTTTTCATCTTTATTTATTGCGTAATGTAGAAAAACGATTAAATCGCGTATATACTGTCATATTGCGCAATGAAAGAGTCATTTGAAGTATTTTTTTAGTGTTTCATCAAATTTGGAAATATCTTTCTTAAAAAACATGCTATGGTCTTCTAAGTGGTTTTATTATATTCTGCTCAAGCTCTTTTACTTCTTCGCGACATCGGTTTATCTCTTTCATCTTCATTGATTGCGCAATGTTGAAAACGATTAAATCGGTATCCTAAGTGGTATCATTATGTTGCGCTTGAGCATCTCTACCTGTTCGCGTCATCGGTTTATGTTTTTCATCTTTATTTATTGCGTAATGTAGAAAAACGATTAAATCGCGTATATACTGTCATATTGCGCAATGAAAGAGTCATTTGAAGTATTTTTTTAGTGTTTCATCAAATTTGGAAATATCTTTCTTAAAAAACATGCTATGGTCTTCTAAGTGGTTTTATTATATTCTGCTCAAGCTCTTTTACTTCTTCGCGACATCGGTTTATCTCTTTCATCTTCATTGATTGCGCAATGTTGAAAACGATTAAATCGGTATCCTAAGTGGTATCATTATGTTGCGCTTGAGCATCTCTACCTGTTCGCGTCATCGGTTTATGTTTTTCATCTTTATTTATTGCGTAATGGAGAAAAACGATTAAATCGCGTATATACTGTCATATTGCGCAATGAAAGAGTCATTTGAAGCATTTTTTTAGTGTTTCATCAAATTTGGAAATATCTTTCTTAAAAAACATGCTATGGTCTTCTAAGTGGTTTCATTATATTCTGCTCAAGCTCTTTTACCTCTTCGCGACATCGGTTTATCTCTTTCATCTTCATTGATTGCGCAATGTTGAAAACGATTAAATCGGTATCCTAAGTGGTATCATTATGTTGCGCTTGAGCATCTCTACCTGTTCGCGTCATCGGTTTATGTTTTTCATCTTTATTTATTGCGCAATGTAGAAAAACGATTAAATCGCGTATAAACTGTCAAAAAAAAAAAAATTAATATTGCGCAAAAAAAGAGTCATTTGAAGCATTTTTTACATTTGCAAATATCTTTAAAAAAAAAAAAAAACATGCTATGGTCTTCTAAGTGGTTTCATTATGTTCTGCTCAAGCTCTTCTACCTGTTCGCGACATCGGTTTATCTCTTTCATCTTTATTGATTGCGCAATGTTGAAAACGATTAAATCGCGTATATACTGTCCTATTGCGCAATAAAAGAGTCATTTGAAGAATTTTTTTAGTTTTTCATCACATTTATCTTTTTTTAAAAGTGGTTTCATTATGTTCTGCTCAAGCTCAAGCTCTTTTACCTCTTCGCGACATTGGTTTATCTCTTTCATCTTTATTGATTGCGCAATGTTGAAAACGATTAAATCGCGTATATACTGTCATATTTTGCAATAAGAGAGCCATTTGAAGCATTTTTTTAGTTTTTTTATCACATTTGCAAATATCTTTCTTAAAAAGAATGCCATGGTCTCATAAGAGGTATCATAATGTTGCGCTTGAGCATCTCTACCTGTTCGCGTCATCGGTTTATGTTTTTCATCTTTATTTATTGCGTAATGTAGAAAAACGATTAAATCGCGTATACACTGTCATATTGCGCAATAAAAGAGTCATTTCAAGCATTTTTTTAGTGTTTCATCAAATTTGGAAATATCTTTCTTAAAAAACATGCTATGGTCTTCTAAGTGGTTTTATTATATTCTGCTCAAGCTCTTTTACTTCTTCGCGACATCGGTTTATCTCTTTCATCTTCATTGATTGCGCAATGTTGAAAACGATTAAATCGGTATCCTAAGTGGTATCATTATGTTGCGCTTGAGCATCTCTACCTGTTCGCGTCATCGGTTTATGTTTTTCATCTTTATTTATTGCGCAATGTAGAAAAACGATTAAATCGCGTATAAACTATCAACAACAAAAAAAAAATGAATATTGCGCAAAAAAAGAGTCATTTGAAGCATTTTTTACATTTGCAAATATCTTTAAAAAAAAAAAAAAACATGCTATGGTCTTCTAAGTGGTTTCATTATGTTCTGCTCAAGCTCTTCTACCTGTTCGCGACATCGGTTTATCTCTTTCATCTTTATTGATTGCGCAATGTTGAAAACGATTAAATCGCGTATATATTGTCCTATTGCGCAATAAAAGAGTCATTTGAAGAATTTTTTTAGTATTTCATCACATTTATCTTTTTTTAAAAGTGGTTTCATTATGTTCTGCTCAAGCTCAAGCTCTTTTACCTCTTCGCGACATTGGTTTATCTCTTTTATCTTTATTGATTGTGCAATGTTGAAAACGATTAAATCGCGTATATACTGTCATATTTTGCAATAAGAGAGCCATTTGAAGCATTTTTTTAGTTTTTTTATCACATTTGCAAATATCTTTCTTAAAAAGAATGCCATGGTCTCATAAGAGGTATCATAATGTTGCGCTTGAGCATCTCTACCTGTTCGCGTCATCGGTTTATGTTTTTCATCATTATTTATTGCGCAATGTTTTAAACGATTAAATCGGTATCCTAAGTGGTATCATTATGTTGCGCTTGAGCATCTCTACCTGTTCGCGTCATCGGTTTATGTTTTTCATCATTATTTATTGCGCAATGTTTTAAACGATTAAATCGGTATCCTAAGTGGTATCATTATGTTGCGCTTGAGCATCTCTACCTGTTCGCGTCATCGGTTTATGTTTTTCATCTTTATTTATTGCGTAATGTAGAAAAACGATTAAATCGCGTATATACTGTCATATTGCGCAATGAAAGAGTCATTTGAAGCATTTTTTTTAGTGTTTCATCAAATTTGGAAATATCTTTCTTAAAAAACATGCTATGGTCTTCTAAGTGGTTTTATTATATTATGCTCAAGCTCTTTTACTTCTTCGCGACATCGGTTTATCTCTTTCATCTTCATTGATTGCGCAATGTTGAAAACGATTAAATCGGTATCCTAAGTGGTATCATTATGTTGCGCTTGAGCATCTCTACCTGTTCGCGTCATCGGTTTATGTTTTTCATCTTTATTTATTGCGCAATGTTTTAAACGATTAAATCGGTATCCTAAGTGGTATCATTATGTTGCGCTTGAGCATCTCTACCTGTTCGCGTCATCGGTTTATGTTTTTCATCTTTATTTATTGCGTAATGTAGAAAAACGATTAAATCGCGTATATACTGTCATATTGCGCAATGAAAGAGTCATTTGAAGTATTTTTTTAGTGTTTCATCAAATTTGGAAATATCTTTCTTAAAAAACATGCTATGGTCTTCTAAGTGGTTTTATTATATTCTGCTCAAGCTCTTTTACTTCTTCGCGACATCGGTTTATCTCTTTCATCTTCATTGATTGCGCAATGTTGAAAACGATTAAATCGGTATCCTAAGTGGTATCATTATGTTGCGCTTGAGCATCTCTACCTGTTCGCGTCATCGGTTTATGTTTTTCATCTTTATTTATTGCGTAATGGAGAAAAACGATTAAATCGCGTATATACTGTCATATTGCGCAATGAAAGAGTCATTTGAAGCATTTTTTTAGTGTTTCATCAAATTTGGAAATATCTTTCTTAAAAAACATGCTATGGTCTTCTAAGTGGTTTCATTATATTCTGCTCAAGCTCTTTTACCTCTTCGCGACATCGGTTTATCTCTTTCATCTTCATTGATTGCGCAATGTTGAAAACGATTAAATCGGTATCCTAAGTGGTATCATTATGTTGCGCTTGAGCATCTCTACCTGTTCGCGTCATCGGTTTATGTTTTTCATCTTTATTTATTGCGCAATGTAGAAAAACGATTAAATCGCGTATAAACTGTCAAAAAAAAAAAAATTAATATTGCGCAAAAAAAGAGTCATTTCAAGCATTTTTTTAGTGTTTCATCAAATTTGGAAATATCTTTCTTAAAAAACATGCTATGGTCTTCTAAGTGGTTTTATTATATTCTGCTCAAGCTCTTTTACTTCTTCGCGACATCGGTTTATCTCTTTCATCTTCATTGATTGCGCAATGTTGAAAACGATTAAATCGGTATCCTAAGTGGTATCATTATGTTGCGCTTGAGCATCTCTACCTGTTCGCGTCATCGGTTTATGTTTTTCATCTTTATTTATTGCGCAATGTAGAAAAACGATTAAATCGCGTATAAACTATCAACAACAAAAAAAAAATGAATATTGCGCAAAAAAAGAGTCATTTGAAGCATTTTTTACATTTGCAAATATCTTTTAAAAAAAAAAAAAACATGCTATGGTCTTCTAAGTGGTTTCATTATGTTCTGCTCAAGCTCTTCTACCTGTTCGCGACATCGGTTTATCTCTTTCATCTTTATTGATTGCGCAATGTTGAAAACGATTAAATCGCGTATATATTGTCCTATTGCGCAATAAAAGAGTCATTTGAAGAATTTTTTTAGTATTTCATCACATTTATCTTTTTTTAAAAGTGGTTTCATTATGTTCTGCTCAAGCTCAAGCTCTTTTACCTCTTCGCGACATTGGTTTATCTCTTTTATCTTTATTGATTGTGCAATGTTGAAAACGATTAAATCGCGTATATACTGTCATATTTTGCAATAAGAGAGCCATTTGAAGCATTTTTTTAGTTTTTTTATCACATTTGCAAATATCTTTCTTAAAAAGAATGCCATGGTCTCATAAGAGGTATCATAATGTTGCGCTTGAGCATCTCTACCTGTTCGCGTCATCGGTTTATGTTTTTCATCATTATTTATTGCGCAATGTTTTAAACGATTAAATCGGTATCCTAAGTGGTATCATTATGTTGCGCTTGAGCATCTCTACCTGTTCGCGTCATCGGTTTATGTTTTTCATCATTATTTATTGCGCAATGTTTTAAACGATTAAATCGGTATCCTAAGTGGTATCATTATGTTGCGCTTGAGCATCTCTACCTGTTCGCGTCATCGGTTTATGTTTTTCATCTTTATTTATTGCGTAATGTAGAAAAACGATTAAATCGCGTATATACTGTCATATTGCGCAATGAAAGAGTCATTTGAAGCATTTTTTTTAGTGTTTCATCAAATTTGGAAATATCTTTCTTAAAAAACATGCTATGGTCTTCTAAGTGGTTTTATTATATTATGCTCAAGCTCTTTTACTTCTTCGCGACATCGGTTTATCTCTTTCATCTTCATTGATTGCGCAATGTTGAAAACGATTAAATCGGTATCCTAAGTGGTATCATTATGTTGCGCTTGAGCATCTCTACCTGTTCGCGTCATCGGTTTATGTTTTTCATCTTTATTTATTGCGCAATGTAGAAAAACGATTAAATCGCGTATAAACTGTCAAAAAAAAAAAAATGAATATTGCGCAAAAAAAGAGTCATTTGAAGCATTTTTTACATTTGCAAATATCTTTCTTAAAAAGAATGCAATGGTCTCCTAAGTGGGATCATTATGTTGCGCTTGAGCATCTCTACCTGTTCGCGTCATCGGTTTATGTTTTTCATCATTATTTATTGCGCAATGTTTTAAACGATTAAATCGGTATCCTAAGTGGTATCATTATGTTGCGCTTGAGCATCTCTACCTGTTCGCGTCATCGGTTTATGTTTTTCATCTTTATTTATTGCGTAATGTAGAAAAACGATTAAATCGCGTATATACTGTCATATTGCGCAATGAAAGAGTCATTTGAAGTATTTTTTTAGTGTTTCATCAAATTTGGAAATATCTTTCTTAAAAAACATGCTATGGTCTTCTAAGTGGTTTTATTATATTCTGCTCAAGCTCTTTTACTTCTTCGCGACATCGGTTTATCTCTTTCATCTTCATTGATTGCGCAATGTTGAAAACGATTAAATCGGTATCCTAAGTGGTATCATTATGTTGCGCTTGAGCATCTCTACCTGTTCGCGTCATCGGTTTATGTTTTTCATCTTTATTTATTGCGTAATGTAGAAAAACGATTAAATCGCGTATATACTGTCATATTGCGCAATGAAAGAGTCATTTGAAGCATTTTTTTAGTGTTTCATCAAATTTGGAAATATCTTTCTTAAAAAACATGCTATGGTCTTCTAAGTGGTTTCATTATATTCTGCTCAAGCTCTTTTACCTCTTCGCGACATCGGTTTATCTCTTTCATCTTCATTGATTGCGCAATGTTGAAAACGATTAAATCGGTATCCTAAGTGGTATCATTATGTTGCGCTTGAGCATCTCTACCTGTTCGCGTCATCGGTTTATGTTTTTCATCTTTATTTATTGCGCAATGTAGAAAAACGATTAAATCGCGTATAAACTGTCAAAAAAAAAAAAATGAATATTGCGCAAAAAAAGAGTCATTTGAAGCATTTTTTACATTTGCAAATATCTTTCTTAAAAAGAATGCAATGGTCTCCTAAGTGGGATCATTATGTTGCGCTTGAGCATCTCTACCTGTTCGCGTCATCGGTTTATGTTTTTCATCATTATTTATTGCGCAATGTTTTAAACGATTAAATCGGTATCCTAAGTGGTATCATTATGTTGCGCTTGAGCATCTCTACCTGTTCGCGTCATCGGTTTATGTTTTTCATCTTTATTTATTGCGTAATGTAGAAAAACGATTAAATCGCGTATATACTGTCATATTGCGCAATGAAAGAGTCATTTGAAGTATTTTTTTAGTGTTTCATCAAATTTGGAAATATCTTTCTTAAAAAACATGCTATGGTCTTCTAAGTGGTTTTATTATATTCTGCTCAAGCTCTTTTACTTCTTCGCGACATCGGTTTATCTCTTTCATCTTCATTGATTGCGCAATGTTGAAAACGATTAAATCGGTATCCTAAGTGGTATCATTATGTTGCGCTTGAGCATCTCTACCTGTTCGCGTCATCGGTTTATGTTTTTCATCTTTATTTATTGCGCAATGTAGAAAAACGATTAAATCGCGTATAAACTGTCAAAAAAAAAAAATTAATATTGCGCAAAAAAAGAGTCATTTGAAGCATTTTTTACATTTGCAAATATCTTTAAAAAAAAAAAAAAACATGCTATGGTCTTCTAAGTGGTTTCATTATGTTCTGCTCAAGCTCTTCTACCTGTTCGCGACATCGGTTTATCTCTTTCATCTTTATTGATTGCGCAATGTTGAAAACGATTAAATCGCGTATATACTGTCCTATTGCGCAATAAAAGAGTCATTTGAAGAATTTTTTTAGTTTTTCATCACATTTATCTTTTTTTAAAAGTGGTTTCATTATGTTCTGCTCAAGCTCAAGCTCTTTTACCTCTTCGCGACATTGGTTTATCTCTTTCATCTTTATTGATTGCGCAATGTTGAAAACGATTAAATCGCGTATATACTGTCATATTTTGCAATAAGAGAGCCATTTGAAGCATTTTTTTAGTTTTTTTATCACATTTGCAAATATCTTTCTTAAAAAGAATGCCATGGTCTCATAAGAGGTATCA
The DNA here is from genome assembly GCA_035222895.1 of Strongylocentrotus droebachiensis. Lineage (NCBI taxonomy): Eukaryota > Metazoa > Echinodermata > Echinoidea > Camarodonta > Strongylocentrotidae > Strongylocentrotus > Strongylocentrotus droebachiensis. Next base: position 106,388 of record JAVYIG010005333.1, on the reverse strand, counting down.
TAATGTTGCGCTTGAGCATCTCTACCTGTTCGCGTCATCGGTTTATGTTTTTCATCTTTATTTATTGCGTAATGTAGAAAAACGATTAAATCGCGTATACACTGTCATATTGCGCAATAAAAGAGTCATTTCAAGCATTTTTTTAGTGTTTCATCAAATTTGGAAATATCTTTCTTAAAAAACATGCTATGGTCTTCTAAGTGGTTTTATTATATTCTGCTCAAGCTCTTTTACTTCTTCGCGACATCGGTTTATCTCTTTCATCTTCATTGATTGCGCAATGTTGAAAACGATTAAATCGGTATCCTAAGTGGTATCATTATGTTGCGCTTGAGCATCTCTACCTGTTCGCGTCATCGGTTTATGTTTTTCATCTTTATTTATTGCGCAATGTAGAAAAACGATTAAATCGCGTATAAACTATCAACAAAAAAAAAAAAATGAATATTGCGCAAAAAAAGAGTCATTTGAAGCATTTTTTACATTTGCAAATATCTTTAAAAAAAAAAAAAAACATGCTATGGTCTTCTAAGTGGTTTCATTATGTTCTGCTCAAGCTCTTCTACCTGTTCGCGACATCGGTTTATCTCTTTCATCTTTATTGATTGCGCAATGTTGAAAACGATTAAATCGCGTATATATTGTCCTATTGCGCAATAAAAGAGTCATTTGAAGAATTTTTTTAGTATTTCATCACATTTATCTTTTTTTAAAAGTGGTTTCATTATGTTCTGCTCAAGCTCAAGCTCTTTTACCTCTTCGCGACATTGGTTTATCTCTTTTATCTTTATTGATTGTGCAATGTTGAAAACGATTAAATCGCGTATATACTGTCATATTTTGCAATAAGAGAGCCATTTGAAGCATTTTTTTAGTTTTTTTATCACATTTGCAAATATCTTTCTTAAAAAGAATGCCATGGTCTCATAAGAGGTATCATAATGTTGCGCTTGAGCATCTCTACCTGTTCGCGTCATCGGTTTATGTTTTTCATCATTATTTATTGCGCAATGTTTTAAACGATTAAATCGGTATCCTAAGTGGTATCATTATGTTGCGCTTGAGCATCTCTACCTGTTCGCGTCATCGGTTTATGTTTTTCATCATTATTTATTGCGCAATGTTTTAAACGATTAAATCGGTATCCTAAGTGGTATCATTATGTTGCGCTTGAGCATCTCTACCTGTTCGCGTCATCGGTTTATGTTTTTCATCTTTATTTATTGCGTAATGTAGAAAAACGATTAAATCGCGTATATACTGTCATATTGCGCAATGAAAGAGTCATTTGAAGCATTTTTTTTAGTGTTTCATCAAATTTGGAAATATCTTTCTTAAAAAACATGCTATGGTCTTCTAAGTGGTTTTATTATATTATGCTCAAGCTCTTTTACTTCTTCGCGACATCGGTTTATCTCTTTCATCTTCATTGATTGCGCAATGTTGAAAACGATTAAATCGGTATCCTAAGTGGTATCATTATGTTGCGCTTGAGCATCTCTACCTGTTCGCGTCATCGGTTTATGTTTTTCATCTTTATTTATTGCGCAATGTAGAAAAACGATTAAATCGCGTATAAACTGTCAAAAAGAAAAAAATGAATATTGCGCAAAAAAAGAGTCATTTGAAGCATTTTTTACATTTGCAAATATCTTTCTTAAAAAGAATGCAATGGTCTCCTAAGTGGGATCATTATGTTGCGCTTGAGCATCTCTACCTGTTCGCGTCATCGGTTTATGTTTTTCATCATTATTTATTGCGCAATGTTTTAAACGATTAAATCGGTATCCTAAGTGGTATCATTATGTTGCGCTTGAGCATCTCTACCTGTTCGCGTCATCGGTTTATGTTTTTCATCTTTATTTATTGCGTAATGTAGAAAAACGATTAAATCGCGTATATACTGTCATATTGCGCAATGAAAGAGTCATTTGAAGTATTTTTTTAGTGTTTCATCAAATTTGGAAATATCTTTCTTAAAAAACATGCTATGGTCTTCTAAGTGGTTTTATTATATTCTGCTCAAGCTCTTTTACTTCTTCGCGACATCGGTTTATCTCTTTCATCTTCATTGATTGCGCAATGTTGAAAACGATTAAATCGGTATCCTAAGTGGTATCATTATGTTGCGCTTGAGCATCTCTACCTGTTCGCGTCATCGGTTTATGTTTTTCATCTTTATTTATTGCGTAATGTAGAAAAACGATTAAATCGCGTATATACTGTCATATTGCGCAATGAAAGAGTCATTTGAAGTATTTTTTTAGTGTTTCATCAAATTTGGAAATATCTTTCTTAAAAAACATGCTATGGTCTTCTAAGTGGTTTTATTATATTCTGCTCAAGCTCTTTTACTTCTTCGCGACATCGGTTTATCTCTTTCATCTTCATTGATTGCGCAATGTTGAAAACGATTAAATCGGTATCCTAAGTGGTATCATTATGTTGCGCTTGAGCATCTCTACCTGTTCGCGTCATCGGTTTATGTTTTTCATCTTTATTTATTGCGTAATGGAGAAAAACGATTAAATCGCGTATATACTGTCATATTGCGCAATGAAAGAGTCATTTGAAGCATTTTTTTAGTGTTTCATCAAATTTGGAAATATCTTTCTTAAAAAACATGCTATGGTCTTCTAAGTGGTTTCATTATATTCTGCTCAAGCTCTTTTACCTCTTCGCGACATCGGTTTATCTCTTTCATCTTCATTGATTGCGCAATGTTGAAAACGATTAAATCGGTATCCTAAGTGGTATCATTATGTTGCGCTTGAGCATCTCTACCTGTTCGCGTCATCGGTTTATGTTTTTCATCTTTATTTATTGCGCAATGTAGAAAAACGATTAAATCGCGTATAAACTGTCAAAAAAAAAAAATTAATATTGCGCAAAAAAAGAGTCATTTGAAGCATTTTTTACATTTGCAAATATCTTTAAAAAAAAAAAAAACATGCTATGGTCTTCTAAGTGGTTTCATTATGTTCTGCTCAAGCTCTTCTACCTGTTCGCGACATCGGTTTATCTCTTTCATCTTTATTGATTGCGCAATGTTGAAAACGATTAAATCGCGTATATACTGTCCTATTGCGCAATAAAAGAGTCATTTGAAGAATTTTTTTAGTTTTTCATCACATTTATCTTTTTTTAAAAGTGGTTTCATTATGTTCTGCTCAAGCTCAAGCTCTTTTACCTCTTCGCGACATTGGTTTATCTCTTTCATCTTTATTGATTGCGCAATGTTGAAAACGATTAAATCGCGTATATACTGTCATATTTTGCAATAAGAGAGCCATTTGAAGCATTTTTTTAGTTTTTTTATCACATTTGCAAATATCTTTCTTAAAAAGAATGCCATGGTCTCATAAGAGGTATCATAATGTTGCGCTTGAGCATCTCTACCTGTTCGCGTCATCGGTTTATGTTTTTCATCTTTATTTATTGCGTAATGTAGAAAAACGATTAAATCGCGTATACACTGTCATATTGCGCAATAAAAGAGTCATTTCAAGCATTTTTTTAGTGTTTCATCAAATTTGGAAATATCTTTCTTAAAAAACATGCTATGGTCTTCTAAGTGGTTTTATTATATTCTGCTCAAGCTCTTTTACTTCTTCGCGACATCGGTTTATCTCTTTCATCTTCATTGATTGCGCAATGTTGAAAACGATTAAATCGGTATCCTAAGTGGTATCATTATGTTGCGCTTGAGCATCTCTACCTGTTCGCGTCATCGGTTTATGTTTTTCATCTTTATTTATTGCGCAATGTAGAAAAACGATTAAATCGCGTATAAACTATCAACAAAAAAAAAAAAATGAATATTGCGCAAAAAAAGAGTCATTTGAAGCATTTTTTACATTTGCAAATATCTTTAAAAAAAAAAAAAAACATGCTATGGTCTTCTAAGTGGTTTCATTATGTTCTGCTCAAGCTCTTCTACCTGTTCGCGACATCGGTTTATCTCTTTCATCTTTATTGATTGCGCAATGTTGAAAACGATTAAATCGCGTATATATTGTCCTATTGCGCAATAAAAGAGTCATTTGAAGAATTTTTTTAGTATTTCATCACATTTATCTTTTTTTAAAAGTGGTTTCATTATGTTCTGCTCAAGCTCAAGCTCTTTTACCTCTTCGCGACATTGGTTTATCTCTTTTATCTTTATTGATTGTGCAATGTTGAAAACGATTAAATCGCGTATATACTGTCATATTTTGCAATAAGAGAGCCATTTGAAGCATTTTTTTAGTTTTTTTATCACATTTGCAAATATCTTTCTTAAAAAGAATGCCATGGTCTCATAAGAGGTATCATAATGTTGCGCTTGAGCATCTCTACCTGTTCGCGTCATCGGTTTATGTTTTTCATCATTATTTATTGCGCAATGTTTTAAACGATTAAATCGGTATCCTAAGTGGTATCATTATGTTGCGCTTGAGCATCTCTACCTGTTCGCGTCATCGGTTTATGTTTTTCATCATTATTTATTGCGCAATGTTTTAAACGATTAAATCGGTATCCTAAGTGGTATCATTATGTTGCGCTTGAGCATCTCTACCTGTTCGCGTCATCGGTTTATGTTTTTCATCTTTATTTATTGCGTAATGTAGAAAAACGATTAAATCGCGTATATACTGTCATATTGCGCAATGAAAGAGTCATTTGAAGCATTTTTTTTAGTGTTTCATCAAATTTGGAAATATCTTTCTTAAAAAACATGCTATGGTCTTCTAAGTGGTTTTATTATATTATGCTCAAGCTCTTTTACTTCTTCGCGACATCGGTTTATCTCTTTCATCTTCATTGATTGCGCAATGTTGAAAACGATTAAATCGGTATCCTAAGTGGTATCATTATGTTGCGCTTGAGCATCTCTACCTGTTCGCGTCATCGGTTTATGTTTTTCATCTTTATTTATTGCGCAATGTAGAAAAACGATTAAATCGCGTATAAACTGTCAAAAAGAAAAAAATGAATATTGCGCAAAAAAAGAGTCATTTGAAGCATTTTTTACATTTGCAAATATCTTTCTTAAAAAGAATGCAATGGTCTCCTAAGTGGGATCATTATGTTGCGCTTGAGCATCTCTACCTGTTCGCGTCATCGGTTTATGTTTTTCATCATTATTTATTGCGCAATGTTTTAAACGATTAAATCGGTATCCTAAGTGGTATCATTATGTTGCGCTTGAGCATCTCTACCTGTTCGCGTCATCGGTTTATGTTTTTCATCTTTATTTATTGCGTAATGTAGAAAAACGATTAAATCGCGTATATACTGTCATATTGCGCAATGAAAGAGTCATTTGAAGTATTTTTTTAGTGTTTCATCAAATTTGGAAATATCTTTCTTAAAAAACATGCTATGGTCTTCTAAGTGGTTTTATTATATTCTGCTCAAGCTCTTTTACTTCTTCGCGACATCGGTTTATCTCTTTCATCTTCATTGATTGCGCAATGTTGAAAACGATTAAATCGGTATCCTAAGTGGTATCATTATGTTGCGCTTGAGCATCTCTACCTGTTCGCGTCATCGGTTTATGTTTTTCATCTTTATTTATTGCGCAATGTAGAAAAACGATTAAATCGCGTATAAACTATCAACAAAAAAAAAAAATGAATATTGCGCAAAAAAAGAGTCATTTGAAGCATTTTTTACATTTGCAAATATCTTTTAAAAAAAAAAAAACATGCTATGGTCTTCTAAGTGGTTTCATTATGTTCTGCTCAAGCTCTTCTACCTGTTCGCGACATCGGTTTATCTCTTTCATCTTTATTGATTGCGCAATGTTGAAAACGATTAAATCGCGTATATATTGTCCTATTGCGCAATAAAAGAGTCATTTGAAGAATTTTTTTAGTATTTCATCACATTTATCTTTTTTTAAAAGTGGTTTCATTATGTTCTGCTCAAGCTCAAGCTCTTTTACCTCTTCGCGACATTGGTTTATCTCTTTTATCTTTATTGATTGTGCAATGTTGAAAACGATTAAATCGCGTATATACTGTCATATTTTGCAATAAGAGAGCCATTTGAAGCATTTTTTTAGTTTTTTTATCACATTTGCAAATATCTTTCTTAAAAAGAATGCCATGGTCTCATAAGAGGTATCATAATGTTGCGCTTGAGCATCTCTACCTGTTCGCGTCATCGGTTTATGTTTTTCATCATTATTTATTGCGCAATGTTTTAAACGATTAAATCGGTATCCTAAGTGGTATCATTATGTTGCGCTTGAGCATCTCTACCTGTTCGCGTCATCGGTTTATGTTTTTCATCATTATTTATTGCGCAATGTTTTAAACGATTAAATCGGTATCCTAAGTGGTATCATTATGTTGCGCTTGAGCATCTCTACCTGTTCGCGTCATCGGTTTATGTTTTTCATCTTTATTTATTGCGTAATGTAGAAAAACGATTAAATCGCGTATATACTGTCATATTGCGCAATGAAAGAGTCATTTGAAGCATTTTTTTTAGTGTTTCATCAAATTTGGAAATATCTTTCTTAAAAAACATGCTATGGTCTTCTAAGTGGTTTTATTATATTATGCTCAAGCTCTTTTACTTCTTCGCGACATCGGTTTATCTCTTTCATCTTCATTGATTGCGCAATGTTGAAAACGATTAAATCGGTATCCTAAGTGGTATCATTATGTTGCGCTTGAGCATCTCTACCTGTTCGCGTCATCGGTTTATGTTTTTCATCTTTATTTATTGCGCAATGTAGAAAAACGATTAAATCGCGTATAAACTGTCAAAAAGAAAAAAATGAATATTGCGCAAAAAAAGAGTCATTTGAAGCATTTTTTACATTTGCAAATATCTTTCTTAAAAAGAATGCAATGGTCTCCTAAGTGGGATCATTATGTTGCGCTTGAGCATCTCTACCTGTTCGCGTCATCGGTTTATGTTTTTCATCATTATTTATTGCGCAATGTTTTAAACGATTAAATCGGTATCCTAAGTGGTATCATTATGTTGCGCTTGAGCATCTCTACCTGTTCGCGTCATCGGTTTATGTTTTTCATCTTTATTTATTGCGTAATGTAGAAAAACGATTAAATCGCGTATATACTGTCATATTGCGCAATGAAAGAGTCATTTGAAGTATTTTTTTAGTGTTTCATCAAATTTGGAAATATCTTTCTTAAAAAACATGCTATGGTCTTCTAAGTGGTTTTATTATATTCTGCTCAAGCTCTTTTACTTCTTCGCGACATCGGTTTATCTCTTTCATCTTCATTGATTGCGCAATGTTGAAAACGATTAAATCGGTATCCTAAGTGGTATCATTATGTTGCGCTTGAGCATCTCTACCTGTTCGCGTCATCGGTTTATGTTTTTCATCTTTATTTATTGCGTAATGTAGAAAAACGATTAAATCGCGTATATACTGTCATATTGCGCAATGAAAGAGTCATTTGAAGTATTTTTTTAGTGTTTCATCAAATTTGGAAATATCTTTCTTAAAAAACATGCTATGGTCTTCTAAGTGGTTTTATTATATTCTGCTCAAGCTCTTTTACTTCTTCGCGACATCGGTTTATCTCTTTCATCTTCATTGATTGCGCAATGTTGAAAACGATTAAATCGGTATCCTAAGTGGTATCATTATGTTGCGCTTGAGCATCTCTACCTGTTCGCGTCATCGGTTTATGTTTTTCATCTTTATTTATTGCGTAATGGAGAAAAACGATTAAATCGCGTATATACTGTCATATTGCGCAATGAAAGAGTCATTTGAAGCATTTTTTTAGTGTTTCATCAAATTTGGAAATATCTTTCTTAAAAAACATGCTATGGTCTTCTAAGTGGTTTCATTATATTCTGCTCAAGCTCTTTTACCTCTTCGCGACATCGGTTTATCTCTTTCATCTTCATTGATTGCGCAATGTTGAAAACGATTAAATCGGTATCCTAAGTGGTATCATTATGTTGCGCTTGAGCATCTCTACCTGTTCGCGTCATCGGTTTATGTTTTTCATCTTTATTTATTGCGTAATGGAGAAAAACGATTAAATCGCGTATATACTGTCATATTGCGCAATGAAAGAGTCATTTGAAGCATTTTTTTAGTGTTTCATCAAATTTGGAAATATCTTTCTTAAAAAACATGCTATGGTCTTTTCTAAGTGGTTTCATTATATTCTGCTCAAGCTCTTTTACCTCTTCGCGACATCGGTTTATCTCTTTCATCTTCATTGATTGCGCAATGTTGAAAACGATTAAATCGGTATCCTAAGTGGTATCATTATGTTGCGCTTGAGCATCTCTACCTGTTCGCGTCATCGGTTTATGTTTTTCATCTTTATTTATTGCGCAATGTAGAAAAACGATTAAATCGCGTATAAACTATCAACAAAAAAAAAAAAATGAATATTGCGCAAAAAAAGAGTCATTTGAAGCATTTTTTACATTTGCAAATATCTTTTAAAAAAAAAAAAAACATGCTATGGTCTTCTAAGTGGTTTCATTATGTTCTGCTCAAGCTCTTCTACCTGTTCGCGACATCGGTTTATCTCTTTCATCTTTATTGATTGCGCAATGTTGAAAACGATTAAATCGCGTATATATTGTCCTATTGCGCAATAAAAGAGTCATTTGAAGAATTTTTTTAGTATTTCATCACATTTATCTTTTTTTAAAAGTGGTTTCATTATGTTCTGCTCAAGCTCAAGCTCTTTTACCTCTTCGCGACATTGGTTTATCTCTTTTATCTTTATTGATTGTGCAATGTTGAAAACGATTAAATCGCGTATATACTGTCATATTTTGCAATAAGAGAGCCATTTGAAGCATTTTTTTAGTTTTTTTATCACATTTGCAAATATCTTTCTTAAAAAGAATGCCATGGTCTCATAAGAGGTATCATAATGTTGCGCTTGAGCATCTCTACCTGTTCGCGTCATCGGTTTATGTTTTTCATCATTATTTATTGCGCAATGTTTTAAACGATTAAATCGGTATCCTAAGTGGTATCATTATGTTGCGCTTGAGCATCTCTACCTGTTCGCGTCATCGGTTTATGTTTTTCATCATTATTTATTGCGCAATGTTTTAAACGATTAAATCGGTATCCTAAGTGGTATCATTATGTTGCGCTTGAGCATCTCTACCTGTTCGCGTCATCGGTTTATGTTTTTCATCTTTATTTATTGCGTAATGTAGAAAAACGATTAAATCGCGTATATACTGTCATATTGCGCAATGAAAGAGTCATTTGAAGCATTTTTTTTAGTGTTTCATCAAATTTGGAAATATCTTTCTTAAAAAACATGCTATGGTCTTCTAAGTGGTTTTATTATATTATGCTCAAGCTCTTTTACTTCTTCGCGACATCGGTTTATCTCTTTCATCTTCATTGATTGCGCAATGTTGAAAACGATTAAATCGGTATCCTAAGTGGTATCATTATGTTGCGCTTGAGCATCTCTACCTGTTCGCGTCATCGGTTTATGTTTTTCATCTTTATTTATTGCGCAATGTAGAAAAACGATTAAATCGCGTATAAACTGTCAAAAAGAAAAAAATGAATATTGCGCAAAAAAAGAGTCATTTGAAGCATTTTTTACATTTGCAAATATCTTTCTTAAAAAGAATGCAATGGTCTCCTAAGTGGGATCATTATGTTGCGCTTGAGCATCTCTACCTGTTCGCGTCATCGGTTTATGTTTTTCATCATTATTTATTGCGCAATGTTTTAAACGATTAAATCGGTATCCTAAGTGGTATCATTATGTTGCGCTTGAGCATCTCTACCTGTTCGCGTCATCGGTTTATGTTTTTCATCTTTATTTATTGCGTAATGTAGAAAAACGATTAAATCGCGTATATACTGTCATATTGCGCAATGAAAGAGTCATTTGAAGTATTTTTTTAGTGTTTCATCAAATTTGGAAATATCTTTCTTAAAAAACATGCTATGGTCTTCTAAGTGGTTTTATTATATTCTGCTCAAGCTCTTTTACTTCTTCGCGACATCGGTTTATCTCTTTCATCTTCATTGATTGCGCAATGTTGAAAACGATTAAATCGGTATCCTAAGTGGTATCATTATGTTGCGCTTGAGCATCTCTACCTGTTCGCGTCATCGGTTTATGTTTTTCATCTTTATTTATTGCGTAATGTAGAAAAACGATTAAATCGCGTATATACTGTCATATTGCGCAATGAAAGAGTCATTTGAAGTATTTTTTTAGTGTTTCATCAAATTTGGAAATATCTTTCTTAAAAAACATGCTATGGTCTTCTAAGTGGTTTTATTATATTCTGCTCAAGCTCTTTTACTTCTTCGCGACATCGGTTTATCTCTTTCATCTTCATTGATTGCGCAATGTTGAAAACGATTAAATCGGTATCCTAAGTGGTATCATTATGTTGCGCTTGAGCATCTCTACCTGTTCGCGTCATCGGTTTATGTTTTTCATCTTTATTTATTGCGTAATGGAGAAAAACGATTAAATCGCGTATATACTGTCATATTGCGCAATGAAAGAGTCATTTGAAGCATTTTTTTAGTGTTTCATCAAATTTGGAAATATCTTTCTTAAAAAACATGCTATGGTCTTCTAAGTGGTTTCATTATATTCTGCTCAAGCTCTTTTACCTCTTCGCGACATCGGTTTATCTCTTTCATCTTCATTGATTGCGCAATGTTGAAAACGATTAAATCGGTATCCTAAGTGGTATCATTATGTTGCGCTTGAGCATCTCTACCTGTTCGCGTCATCGGTTTATGTTTTTCATCTTTATTTATTGCGCAATGTAGAAAAACGATTAAATCGCGTATAAACTGTCAAAAAAAAAAAATTAATATTGCGCAAAAAAAGAGTCATTTGAAGCATTTTTTACATTTGCAAATATCTTTAAAAAAAAAAAAAAACATGCTATGGTCTTCTAAGTGGTTTCATTATGTTCTGCTCAAGCTCTTCTACCTGTTCGCGACATCGGTTTATCTCTTTCATCTTTATTGATTGCGCAATGTTGAAAACGATTAAATCGCGTATATACTGTCCTATTGCGCAATAAAAGAGTCATTTGAAGAATTTTTTTAGTTTTTCATCACATTTATCTTTTTTTAAAAGTGGTTTCATTATGTTCTGCTCAAGCTCAAGCTCTTTTACCTCTTCGCGACATTGGTTTATCTCTTTCATCTTTATTGATTGCGCAATGTTGAAAACGATTAAATCGCGTATATACTGTCATATTTTGCAATAAGAGAGCCATTTGAAGCATTTTTTTAGTTTTTTTATCACATTTGCAAATATCTTTCTTAAAAAGAATGCCATGGTCTCATAAGAGGTATCATAATGTTGCGCTTGAGCATCTCTACCTGTTCGCGTCATCGGTTTATGTTTTTCATCTTTATTTATTGCGTAATGTAGAAAAACGATTAAATCGCGTATACACTGTCATATTGCGCAATAAAAGAGTCATTTCAAGCATTTTTTTAGTGTTTCATCAAATTTGGAAATATCTTTCTTAAAAAACATGCTATGGTCTTCTAAGTGGTTTTATTATATTCTGCTCAAGCTCTTTTACTTCTTCGCGACATCGGTTTATCTCTTTCATCTTCATTGATTGCGCAATGTTGAAAACGATTAAATCGGTATCCTAAGTGGTATCATTATGTTGCGCTTGAGCATCTCTACCTGTTCGCGTCATCGGTTTATGTTTTTCATCTTTATTTATTGCGCAATGTAGAAAAACGATTAAATCGCGTATAAACTATCAACAACAAAAAAAAAATGAATATTGCGCAAAAAAAGAGTCATTTGAAGCATTTTTTACATTTGCAAATATCTTTAAAAAAAAAAAAAAACATGCTATGGTCTTCTAAGTGGTTTCATTATGTTCTGCTCAAGCTCTTCTACCTGTTCGCGACATCGGTTTATCTCTTTCATCTTTATTGATTGCGCAATGTTGAAAACGATTAAATCGCGTATATATTGTCCTATTGCGCAATAAAAGAGTCATTTGAAGAATTTTTTTAGTATTTCATCACATTTATCTTTTTTTAAAAGTGGTTTCATTATGTTCTGCTCAAGCTCAAGCTCTTTTACCTCTTCGCGACATTGGTTTATCTCTTTTATCTTTATTGATTGTGCAATGTTGAAAACGATTAAATCGCGTATATACTGTCATATTTTGCAATAAGAGAGCCATTTGAAGCATTTTTTTAGTTTTTTTATCACATTTGCAAATATCTTTCTTAAAAAGAATGCCATGGTCTCATAAGAGGTATCATAATGTTGCGCTTGAGCATCTCTACCTGTTCGCGTCATCGGTTTATGTTTTTCATCATTATTTATTGCGCAATGTTTTAAACGATTAAATCGGTATCCTAAGTGGTATCATTATGTTGCGCTTGAGCATCTCTACCTGTTCGCGTCATCGGTTTATGTTTTTCATCATTATTTATTGCGCAATGTTTTAAACGATTAAATCGGTATCCTAAGTGGTATCATTATGTTGCGCTTGAGCATCTCTACCTGTTCGCGTCATCGGTTTATGTTTTTCATCTTTATTTATTGCGTAATGTAGAAAAACGATTAAATCGCGTATATACTGTCATATTGCGCAATGAAAGAGTCATTTGAAGCATTTTTTTTAGTGTTTCATCAAATTTGGAAATATCTTTCTTAAAAAACATGCTATGGTCTTCTAAGTGGTTTTATTATATTATGCTCAAGCTCTTTTACTTCTTCGCGACATCGGTTTATCTCTTTCATCTTCATTGATTGCGCAATGTTGAAAACGATTAAATCGGTATCCTAAGTGGTATCATTATGTTGCGCTTGAGCATCTCTACCTGTTCGCGTCATCGGTTTATGTTTTTCATCTTTATTTATTGCGCAATGTTTTAAACGATTAAATCGGTATCCTAAGTGGTATCATTATGTTGCGCTTGAGCATCTCTACCTGTTCGCGTCATCGGTTTATGTTTTTCATCTTTATTTATTGCGTAATGTAGAAAAACGATTAAATCGCGTATATACTGTCATATTGCGCAATGAAAGAGTCATTTGAAGTATTTTTTTAGTGTTTCATCAAATTTGGAAATATCTTTCTTAAAAAACATGCTATGGTCTTCTAAGTGGTTTTATTATATTCTGCTCAAGCTCTTTTACTTCTTCGCGACATCGGTTTATCTCTTTCATCTTCATTGATTGCGCAATGTTGAAAACGATTAAATCGGTATCCTAAGTGGTATCATTATGTTGCGCTTGAGCATCTCTACCTGTTCGCGTCATCGGTTTATGTTTTTCATCTTTATTTATTGCGTAATGGAGAAAAACGATTAAATCGCGTATATACTGTCATATTGCGCAATGAAAGAGTCATTTGAAGCATTTTTTTAGTGTTTCATCAAATTTGGAAATATCTTTCTTAAAAAACATGCTATGGTCTTCTAAGTGGTTTCATTATATTCTGCTCAAGCTCTTTTACCTCTTCGCGACATCGGTTTATCTCTTTCATCTTCATTGATTGCGCAATGTTGAAAACGATTAAATCGGTATCCTAAGTGGTATCATTATGTTGCGCTTGAGCATCTCTACCTGTTCGCGTCATCGGTTTATGTTTTTCATCTTTATTTATTGCGCAATGTAGAAAAACGATTAAATCGCGTATAAACTGTCAAAAAAAAAAAATTAATATTGCGCAAAAAAAGAGTCATTTCAAGCATTTTTTTAGTGTTTCATCAAATTTGGAAATATCTTTCTTAAAAAACATGCTATGGTCTTCTAAGTGGTTTTATTATATTCTGCTCAAGCTCTTTTACTTCTTCGCGACATCGGTTTATCTCTTTCATCTTCATTGATTGCGCAATGTTGAAAACGATTAAATCGGTATCCTAAGTGGTATCATTATGTTGCGCTTGAGCATCTCTACCTGTTCGCGTCATCGGTTTATGTTTTTCATCTTTATTTATTGCGCAATGTAGAAAAACGATTAAATCGCGTATAAACTATCAACAACAAAAAAAAAATGAATATTGCGCAAAAAAAGAGTCATTTGAAGCATTTTTTACATTTGCAAATATCTTTTAAAAAAAAAAAAAACATGCTATGGTCTTCTAAGTGGTTTCATTATGTTCTGCTCAAGCTCTTCTACCTGTTCGCGACATCGGTTTATCTCTTTCATCTTTATTGATTGCGCAATGTTGAAAACGATTAAATCGCGTATATATTGTCCTATTGCGCAATAAAAGAGTCATTTGAAGAATTTTTTTAGTATTTCATCACATTTATCTTTTTTTAAAAGTGGTTTCATTATGTTCTGCTCAAGCTCAAGCTCTTTTACCTCTTCGCGACATTGGTTTATCTCTTTTATCTTTATTGATTGTGCAATGTTGAAAACGATTAAATCGCGTATATACTGTCATATTTTGCAATAAGAGAGCCATTTGAAGCATTTTTTTAGTTTTTTTATCACATTTGCAAATATCTTTCTTAAAAAGAATGCCATGGTCTCATAAGAGGTATCATAATGTTGCGCTTGAGCATCTCTACCTGTTCGCGTCATCGGTTTATGTTTTTCATCATTATTTATTGCGCAATGTTTTAAACGATTAAATCGGTATCCTAAGTGGTATCATTATGTTGCGCTTGAGCATCTCTACCTGTTCGCGTCATCGGTTTATGTTTTTCATCATTATTTATTGCGCAATGTTTTAAACGATTAAATCGGTATCCTAAGTGGTATCATTATGTTGCGCTTGAGCATCTCTACCTGTTCGCGTCATCGGTTTATGTTTTTCATCTTTATTTATTGCGTAATGTAGAAAAACGATTAAATCGCGTATATACTGTCATATTGCGCAATGAAAGAGTCATTTGAAGCATTTTTTTTAGTGTTTCATCAAATTTGGAAATATCTTTCTTAAAAAACATGCTATGGTCTTCTAAGTGGTTTTATTATATTATGCTCAAGCTCTTTTACTTCTTCGCGACATCGGTTTATCTCTTTCATCTTCATTGATTGCGCAATGTTGAAAACGATTAAATCGGTATCCTAAGTGGTATCATTATGTTGCGCTTGAGCATCTCTACCTGTTCGCGTCATCGGTTTATGTTTTTCATCTTTATTTATTGCGCAATGTAGAAAAACGATTAAATCGCGTATAAACTGTCAAAAAAAAAAAAATGAATATTGCGCAAAAAAAGAGTCATTTGAAGCATTTTTTACATTTGCAAATATCTTTCTTAAAAAGAATGCAATGGTCTCCTAAGTGGGATCATTATGTTGCGCTTGAGCATCTCTACCTGTTCGCGTCATCGGTTTATGTTTTTCATCATTATTTATTGCGCAATGTTTTAAACGATTAAATCGGTATCCTAAGTGGTATCATTATGTTGCGCTTGAGCATCTCTACCTGTTCGCGTCATCGGTTTATGTTTTTCATCTTTATTTATTGCGTAATGTAGAAAAACGATTAAATCGCGTATATACTGTCATATTGCGCAATGAAAGAGTCATTTGAAGTATTTTTTTAGTGTTTCATCAAATTTGGAAATATCTTTCTTAAAAAACATGCTATGGTCTTCTAAGTGGTTTTATTATATTCTGCTCAAGCTCTTTTACTTCTTCGCGACATCGGTTTATCTCTTTCATCTTCATTGATTGCGCAATGTTGAAAACGATTAAATCGGTATCCTAAGTGGTATCATTATGTTGCGCTTGAGCATCTCTACCTGTTCGCGTCATCGGTTTATGTTTTTCATCATTATTTATTGCGCAATGTTTTAAACGATTAAATCGGTATCCTAAGTGGTATCATTATGTTGCGCTTGAGCATCTCTACCTGTTCGCGTCATCGGTTTATGTTTTTCATCTTTATTTATTGCGTAATGTAGAAAAACGATTAAATCGCGTATATACTGTCATATTGCGCAATGAAAGAGTCATTTGAAGCATTTTTTTTAGTGTTTCATCAAATTTGGAAATATCTTTCTTAAAAAACATGCTATGGTCTTCTAAGTGGTTTTATTATATTATGCTCAAGCTCTTTTACTTCTTCGCGACATCGGTTTATCTCTTTCATCTTCATTGATTGCGCAATGTTGAAAACGATTAAATCGGTATCCTAAGTGGTATCATTATGTTGCGCTTGAGCATCTCTACCTGTTCGCGTCATCGGTTTATGTTTTTCATCTTTATTTATTGCGCAATGTTTTAAACGATTAAATCGGTATCCTAAGTGGTATCATTATGTTGCGCTTGAGCATCTCTACCTGTTCGCGTCATCGGTTTATGTTTTTCATCTTTATTTATTGCGTAATGTAGAAAAACGATTAAATCGCGTATATACTGTCATATTGCGCAATGAAAGAGTCATTTGAAGTATTTTTTTAGTGTTTCATCAAATTTGGAAATATCTTTCTTAAAAAACATGCTATGGTCTTCTAAGTGGTTTTATTATATTCTGCTCAAGCTCTTTTACTTCTTCGCGACATCGGTTTATCTCTTTCATCTTCATTGATTGCGCAATGTTGAAAACGATTAAATCGGTATCCTAAGTGGTATCATTATGTTGCGCTTGAGCATCTCTACCTGTTCGCGTCATCGGTTTATGTTTTTCATCTTTATTTATTGCGTAATGGAGAAAAACGATTAAATCGCGTATATACTGTCATATTGCGCAATGAAAGAGTCATTTGAAGCATTTTTTTAGTGTTTCATCAAATTTGGAAATATCTTTCTTAAAAAACATGCTATGGTCTTCTAAGTGGTTTCATTATATTCTGCTCAAGCTCTTTTACCTCTTCGCGACATCGGTTTATCTCTTTCATCTTCATTGATTGCGCAATGTTGAAAACGATTAAATCGGTATCCTAAGTGGTATCATTATGTTGCGCTTGAGCATCTCTACCTGTTCGCGTCATCGGTTTATGTTTTTCATCTTTATTTATTGCGCAATGTAGAAAAACGATTAAATCGCGTATAAACTGTCAAAAAAAAAAAAATTAATATTGCGCAAAAAAAGAGTCATTTCAAGCATTTTTTTAGTGTTTCATCAAATTTGGAAATATCTTTCTTAAAAAACATGCTATGGTCTTCTAAGTGGTTTTATTATATTCTGCTCAAGCTCTTTTACTTCTTCGCGACATCGGTTTATCTCTTTCATCTTCATTGATTGCGCAATGTTGAAAACGATTAAATCGGTATCCTAAGTGGTATCATTATGTTGCGCTTGAGCATCTCTACCTGTTCGCGTCATCGGTTTATGTTTTTCATCTTTATTTATTGCGCAATGTAGAAAAACGATTAAATCGCGTATAAACTATCAACAACAAAAAAAAAATGAATATTGCGCAAAAAAAGAGTCATTTGAAGCATTTTTTACATTTGCAAATATCTTTTAAAAAAAAAAAAAACATGCTATGGTCTTCTAAGTGGTTTCATTATGTTCTGCTCAAGCTCTTCTACCTGTTCGCGACATCGGTTTATCTCTTTCATCTTTATTGATTGCGCAATGTTGAAAACGATTAAATCGCGTATATATTGTCCTATTGCGCAATAAAAGAGTCATTTGAAGAATTTTTTTAGTATTTCATCACATTTATCTTTTTTTAAAAGTGGTTTCATTATGTTCTGCTCAAGCTCAAGCTCTTTTACCTCTTCGCGACATTGGTTTATCTCTTTTATCTTTATTGATTGTGCAATGTTGAAAACGATTAAATCGCGTATATACTGTCATATTTTGCAATAAGAGAGCCATTTGAAGCATTTTTTTAGTTTTTTTATCACATTTGCAAATATCTTTCTTAAAAAGAATGCCATGGTCTCATAAGAGGTATCATAATGTTGCGCTTGAGCATCTCTACCTGTTCGCGTCATCGGTTTATGTTTTTCATCATTATTTATTGCGCAATGTTTTAAACGATTAAATCGGTATCCTAAGTGGTATCATTATGTTGCGCTTGAGCATCTCTACCTGTTCGCGTCATCGGTTTATGTTTTTCATCATTATTTATTGCGCAATGTTTTAAACGATTAAATCGGTATCCTAAGTGGTATCATTATGTTGCGCTTGAGCATCTCTACCTGTTCGCGTCATCGGTTTATGTTTTTCATCTTTATTTATTGCGTAATGTAGAAAAACGATTAAATCGCGTATATACTGTCATATTGCGCAATGAAAGAGTCATTTGAAGCATTTTTTTTAGTGTTTCATCAAATTTGGAAATATCTTTCTTAAAAAACATGCTATGGTCTTCTAAGTGGTTTTATTATATTATGCTCAAGCTCTTTTACTTCTTCGCGACATCGGTTTATCTCTTTCATCTTCATTGATTGCGCAATGTTGAAAACGATTAAATCGGTATCCTAAGTGGTATCATTATGTTGCGCTTGAGCATCTCTACCTGTTCGCGTCATCGGTTTATGTTTTTCATCTTTATTTATTGCGCAATGTAGAAAAACGATTAAATCGCGTATAAACTGTCAAAAAAAAAAAAATGAATATTGCGCAAAAAAAGAGTCATTTGAAGCATTTTTTACATTTGCAAATATCTTTCTTAAAAAGAATGCAATGGTCTCCTAAGTGGGATCATTATGTTGCGCTTGAGCATCTCTACCTGTTCGCGTCATCGGTTTATGTTTTTCATCATTATTTATTGCGCAATGTTTTAAACGATTAAATCGGTATCCTAAGTGGTATCATTATGTTGCGCTTGAGCATCTCTACCTGTTCGCGTCATCGGTTTATGTTTTTCATCTTTATTTATTGCGTAATGTAGAAAAACGATTAAATCGCGTATATACTGTCATATTGCGCAATGAAAGAGTCATTTGAAGTATTTTTTTAGTGTTTCATCAAATTTGGAAATATCTTTCTTAAAAAACATGCTATGGTCTTCTAAGTGGTTTTATTATATTCTGCTCAAGCTCTTTTACTTCTTCGCGACATCGGTTTATCTCTTTCATCTTCATTGATTGCGCAATGTTGAAAACGATTAAATCGGTATCCTAAGTGGTATCATTATGTTGCGCTTGAGCATCTCTACCTGTTCGCGTCATCGGTTTATGTTTTTCATCTTTATTTATTGCGTAATGTAGAAAAACGATTAAATCGCGTATATACTGTCATATTGCGCAATGAAAGAGTCATTTGAAGCATTTTTTTAGTGTTTCATCAAATTTGGAAATATCTTTCTTAAAAAACATGCTATGGTCTTCTAAGTGGTTTCATTATATTCTGCTCAAGCTCTTTTACCTCTTCGCGACATCGGTTTATCTCTTTCATCTTCATTGATTGCGCAATGTTGAAAACGATTAAATCGGTATCCTAAGTGGTATCATTATGTTGCGCTTGAGCATCTCTACCTGTTCGCGTCATCGGTTTATGTTTTTCATCTTTATTTATTGCGCAATGTAGAAAAACGATTAAATCGCGTATAAACTGTCAAAAAAAAAAAAATGAATATTGCGCAAAAAAAGAGTCATTTGAAGCATTTTTTACATTTGCAAATATCTTTCTTAAAAAGAATGCAATGGTCTCCTAAGTGGGATCATTATGTTGCGCTTGAGCATCTCTACCTGTTCGCGTCATCGGTTTATGTTTTTCATCATTATTTATTGCGCAATGTTTTAAACGATTAAATCGGTATCCTAAGTGGTATCATTATGTTGCGCTTGAGCATCTCTACCTGTTCGCGTCATCGGTTTATGTTTTTCATCTTTATTTATTGCGTAATGTAGAAAAACGATTAAATCGCGTATATACTGTCATATTGCGCAATGAAAGAGTCATTTGAAGTATTTTTTTAGTGTTTCATCAAATTTGGAAATATCTTTCTTAAAAAACATGCTATGGTCTTCTAAGTGGTTTTATTATATTCTGCTCAAGCTCTTTTACTTCTTCGCGACATCGGTTTATCTCTTTCATCTTCATTGATTGCGCAATGTTGAAAACGATTAAATCGGTATCCTAAGTGGTATCATTATGTTGCGCTTGAGCATCTCTACCTGTTCGCGTCATCGGTTTATGTTTTTCATCTTTATTTATTGCGCAATGTAGAAAAACGATTAAATCGCGTATAAACTGTCAAAAAAAAAAAATTAATATTGCGCAAAAAAAGAGTCATTTGAAGCATTTTTTACATTTGCAAATATCTTTAAAAAAAAAAAAAAACATGCTATGGTCTTCTAAGTGGTTTCATTATGTTCTGCTCAAGCTCTTCTACCTGTTCGCGACATCGGTTTATCTCTTTCATCTTTATTGATTGCGCAATGTTGAAAACGATTAAATCGCGTATATACTGTCCTATTGCGCAATAAAAGAGTCATTTGAAGAATTTTTTTAGTTTTTCATCACATTTATCTTTTTTTAAAAGTGGTTTCATTATGTTCTGCTCAAGCTCAAGCTCTTTTACCTCTTCGCGACATTGGTTTATCTCTTTCATCTTTATTGATTGCGCAATGTTGAAAACGATTAAATCGCGTATATACTGTCATATTTTGCAATAAGAGAGCCATTTGAAGCATTTTTTTAGTTTTTTTATCACATTTGCAAATATCTTTCTTAAAAAGAATGCCATGGTCTCATAAGAGGTATCATAATGTTGCGCTTGAGCATCTCTACCTGTTCGCGTCATCGGTTTATGTTTTTCATCTTTATTTATTGCGTAATGTAGAAAAACGATTAAATCGCGTATACACTGTCATATTGCGCAATAAAAGAGTCATTTCAAGCATTTTTTTAGTGTTTCATCAAATTTGGAAATATCTTTCTTAAAAAACATGCTATGGTCTTCTAAGTGGTTTTATTATATTCTGCTCAAGCTCTTTTACTTCTTCGCGACATCGGTTTATCTCTTTCATCTTCATTGATTGCGCAATGTTGAAAACGATTAAATCGGTATCCTAAGTGGTATCATTATGTTGCGCTTGAGCATCTCTACCTGTTCGCGTCATCGGTTTATGTTTTTCATCTTTATTTATTGCGCAATGTAGAAAAACGATTAAATCGCGTATAAACTATCAACAAAAAAAAAAAAATGAATATTGCGCAAAAAAAGAGTCATTTGAAGCATTTTTTACATTTGCAAATATCTTTAAAAAAAAAAAAAAACATGCTATGGTCTTCTAAGTGGTTTCATTATGTTCTGCTCAAGCTCTTCTACCTGTTCGCGACATCGGTTTATCTCTTTCATCTTTATTGATTGCGCAATGTTGAAAACGATTAAATCGCGTATATATTGTCCTATTGCGCAATAAAAGAGTCATTTGAAGAATTTTTTTAGTATTTCATCACATTTATCTTTTTTTAAAAGTGGTTTCATTATGTTCTGCTCAAGCTCAAGCTCTTTTACCTCTTCGCGACATTGGTTTATCTCTTTTATCTTTATTGATTGTGCAATGTTGAAAACGATTAAATCGCGTATATACTGTCATATTTTGCAATAAGAGAGCCATTTGAAGCATTTTTTTAGTTTTTTTATCACATTTGCAAATATCTTTCTTAAAAAGAATGCCATGGTCTCATAAGAGGTATCATAATGTTGCGCTTGAGCATCTCTACCTGTTCGCGTCATCGGTTTATGTTTTTCATCATTATTTATTGCGCAATGTTTTAAACGATTAAATCGGTATCCTAAGTGGTATCATTATGTTGCGCTTGAGCATCTCTACCTGTTCGCGTCATCGGTTTATGTTTTTCATCTTTATTTATTGCGTAATGTAGAAAAACGATTAAATCGCGTATATACTGTCATATTGCGCAATGAAAGAGTCATTTGAAGCATTTTTTTTAGTGTTTCATCAAATTTGGAAATATCTTTCTTAAAAAACATGCTATGGTCTTCTAAGTGGTTTTATTATATTATGCTCAAGCTCTTTTACTTCTTCGCGACATCGGTTTATCTCTTTCATCTTCATTGATTGCGCAATGTTGAAAACGATTAAATCGGTATCCTAAGTGGTATCATTATGTTGCGCTTGAGCATCTCTACCTGTTCGCGTCATCGGTTTATGTTTTTCATCTTTATTTATTGCGCAATGTTTTAAACGATTAAATCGGTATCCTAAGTGGTATCATTATGTTGCGCTTGAGCATCTCTACCTGTTCGCGTCATCGGTTTATGTTTTTCATCTTTATTTATTGCGTAATGTAGAAAAACGATTAAATCGCGTATATACTGTCATATTGCGCAATGAAAGAGTCATTTGAAGTATTTTTTTAGTGTTTCATCAAATTTGGAAATATCTTTCTTAAAAAACATGCTATGGTCTTCTAAGTGGTTTTATTATATTCTGCTCAAGCTCTTTTACTTCTTCGCGACATCGGTTTATCTCTTTCATCTTCATTGATTGCGCAATGTTGAAAACGATTAAATCGGTATCCTAAGTGGTATCATTATGTTGCGCTTGAGCATCTCTACCTGTTCGCGTCATCGGTTTATGTTTTTCATCTTTATTTATTGCGTAATGTAGAAAAACGATTAAATCGCGTATATACTGTCATATTGCGCAATGAAAGAGTCATTTGAAGTATTTTTTTAGTGTTTCATCAAATTTGGAAATATCTTTCTTAAAAAACATGCTATGGTCTTCTAAGTGGTTTTATTATATTCTGCTCAAGCTCTTTTACTTCTTCGCGACATCGGTTTATCTCTTTCATCTTCATTGATTGCGCAATGTTGAAAACGATTAAATCGGTATCCTAAGTGGTATCATTATGTTGCGCTTGAGCATCTCTACCTGTTCGCGTCATCGGTTTATGTTTTTCATCTTTATTTATTGCGTAATGGAGAAAAACGATTAAATCGCGTATATACTGTCATATTGCGCAATGAAAGAGTCATTTGAAGCATTTTTTTAGTGTTTCATCAAATTTGGAAATATCTTTCTTAAAAAACATGCTATGGTCTTCTAAGTGGTTTCATTATATTCTGCTCAAGCTCTTTTACCTCTTCGCGACATCGGTTTATCTCTTTCATCTTCATTGATTGCGCAATGTTGAAAACGATTAAATCGGTATCCTAAGTGGTATCATTATGTTGCGCTTGAGCATCTCTACCTGTTCGCGTCATCGGTTTATGTTTTTCATCTTTATTTATTGCGCAATGTAGAAAAACGATTAAATCGCGTATAAACTGTCAAAAAAAAAAAAATTAATATTGCGCAAAAAAAGAGTCATTTCAAGCATTTTTTTAGTGTTTCATCAAATTTGGAAATATCTTTCTTAAAAAACATGCTATGGTCTTCTAAGTGGTTTTATTATATTCTGCTCAAGCTCTTTTACTTCTTCGCGACATCGGTTTATCTCTTTCATCTTCATTGATTGCGCAATGTTGAAAACGATTAAATCGGTATCCTAAGTGGTATCATTATGTTGCGCTTGAGCATCTCTACCTGTTCGCGTCATCGGTTTATGTTTTTCATCTTTATTTATTGCGCAATGTAGAAAAACGATTAAATCGCGTATAAACTATCAACAACAAAAAAAAAATGAATATTGCGCAAAAAAAGAGTCATTTGAAGCATTTTTTACATTTGCAAATATCTTTAAAAAAAAAAAAAAACATGCTATGGTCTTCTAAGTGGTTTCATTATGTTCTGCTCAAGCTCTTCTACCTGTTCGCGACATCGGTTTATCTCTTTCATCTTTATTGATTGCGCAATGTTGAAAACGATTAAATCGCGTATATATTGTCCTATTGCGCAATAAAAGAGTCATTTGAAGAATTTTTTTAGTATTTCATCACATTTATCTTTTTTTAAAAGTGGTTTCATTATGTTCTGCTCAAGCTCAAGCTCTTTTACCTCTTCGCGACATTGGTTTATCTCTTTTATCTTTATTGATTGTGCAATGTTGAAAACGATTAAATCGCGTATATACTGTCATATTTTGCAATAAGAGAGCCATTTGAAGCATTTTTTTAGTTTTTTTATCACATTTGCAAATATCTTTCTTAAAAAGAATGCCATGGTCTCATAAGAGGTATCATAATGTTGCGCTTGAGCATCTCTACCTGTTCGCGTCATCGGTTTATGTTTTTCATCATTATTTATTGCGCAATGTTTTAAACGATTAAATCGGTATCCTAAGTGGTATCATTATGTTGCGCTTGAGCATCTCTACCTGTTCGCGTCATCGGTTTATGTTTTTCATCATTATTTATTGCGCAATGTTTTAAACGATTAAATCGGTATCCTAAGTGGTATCATTATGTTGCGCTTGAGCATCTCTACCTGTTCGCGTCATCGGTTTATGTTTTTCATCTTTATTTATTGCGTAATGTAGAAAAACGATTAAATCGCGTATATACTGTCATATTGCGCAATGAAAGAGTCATTTGAAGCATTTTTTTTAGTGTTTCATCAAATTTGGAAATATCTTTCTTAAAAAACATGCTATGGTCTTCTAAGTGGTTTTATTATATTATGCTCAAGCTCTTTTACTTCTTCGCGACATCGGTTTATCTCTTTCATCTTCATTGATTGCGCAATGTTGAAAACGATTAAATCGGTATCCTAAGTGGTATCATTATGTTGCGCTTGAGCATCTCTACCTGTTCGCGTCATCGGTTTATGTTTTTCATCTTTATTTATTGCGCAATGTAGAAAAACGATTAAATCGCGTATAAACTGTCAAAAAGAAAAAAATGAATATTGCGCAAAAAAAGAGTCATTTGAAGCATTTTTTACATTTGCAAATATCTTTCTTAAAAAGAATGCAATGGTCTCCTAAGTGGGATCATTATGTTGCGCTTGAGCATCTCTACCTGTTCGCGTCATCGGTTTATGTTTTTCATCATTATTTATTGCGCAATGTTTTAAACGATTAAATCGGTATCCTAAGTGGTATCATTATGTTGCGCTTGAGCATCTCTACCTGTTCGCGTCATCGGTTTATGTTTTTCATCTTTATTTATTGCGTAATGTAGAAAAACGATTAAATCGCGTATATACTGTCATATTGCGCAATGAAAGAGTCATTTGAAGTATTTTTTTAGTGTTTCATCAAATTTGGAAATATCTTTCTTAAAAAACATGCTATGGTCTTCTAAGTGGTTTTATTATATTCTGCTCAAGCTCTTTTACTTCTTCGCGACATCGGTTTATCTCTTTCATCTTCATTGATTGCGCAATGTTGAAAACGATTAAATCGGTATCCTAAGTGGTATCATTATGTTGCGCTTGAGCATCTCTACCTGTTCGCGTCATCGGTTTATGTTTTTCATCTTTATTTATTGCGTAATGTAGAAAAACGATTAAATCGCGTATATACTGTCATATTGCGCAATGAAAGAGTCATTTGAAGTATTTTTTTAGTGTTTCATCAAATTTGGAAATATCTTTCTTAAAAAACATGCTATGGTCTTCTAAGTGGTTTTATTATATTCTGCTCAAGCTCTTTTACTTCTTCGCGACATCGGTTTATCTCTTTCATCTTCATTGATTGCGCAATGTTGAAAACGATTAAATCGGTATCCTAAGTGGTATCATTATGTTGCGCTTGAGCATCTCTACCTGTTCGCGTCATCGGTTTATGTTTTTCATCTTTATTTATTGCGTAATGGAGAAAAACGATTAAATCGCGTATATACTGTCATATTGCGCAATGAAAGAGTCATTTGAAGCATTTTTTTAGTGTTTCATCAAATTTGGAAATATCTTTCTTAAAAAACATGCTATGGTCTTCTAAGTGGTTTCATTATATTCTGCTCAAGCTCTTTTACCTCTTCGCGACATCGGTTTATCTCTTTCATCTTCATTGATTGCGCAATGTTGAAAACGATTAAATCGGTATCCTAAGTGGTATCATTATGTTGCGCTTGAGCATCTCTACCTGTTCGCGTCATCGGTTTATGTTTTTCATCTTTATTTATTGCGCAATGTAGAAAAACGATTAAATCGCGTATAAACTGTCAAAAAAAAAAAAATTAATATTGCGCAAAAAAAGAGTCATTTCAAGCATTTTTTTAGTGTTTCATCAAATTTGGAAATATCTTTCTTAAAAAACATGCTATGGTCTTCTAAGTGGTTTTATTATATTCTGCTCAAGCTCTTTTACTTCTTCGCGACATCGGTTTATCTCTTTCATCTTCATTGATTGCGCAATGTTGAAAACGATTAAATCGGTATCCTAAGTGGTATCATTATGTTGCGCTTGAGCATCTCTACCTGTTCGCGTCATCGGTTTATGTTTTTCATCTTTATTTATTGCGCAATGTAGAAAAACGATTAAATCGCGTATAAACTATCAACAACAAAAAAAAAATGAATATTGCGCAAAAAAAGAGTCATTTGAAGCATTTTTTACATTTGCAAATATCTTTTAAAAAAAAAAAAAACATGCTATGGTCTTCTAAGTGGTTTCATTATGTTCTGCTCAAGCTCTTCTACCTGTTCGCGACATCGGTTTATCTCTTTCATCTTTATTGATTGCGCAATGTTGAAAACGATTAAATCGCGTATATATTGTCCTATTGCGCAATAAAAGAGTCATTTGAAGAATTTTTTTAGTATTTCATCACATTTATCTTTTTTTAAAAGTGGTTTCATTATGTTCTGCTCAAGCTCAAGCTCTTTTACCTCTTCGCGACATTGGTTTATCTCTTTTATCTTTATTGATTGTGCAATGTTGAAAACGATTAAATCGCGTATATACTGTCATATTTTGCAATAAGAGAGCCATTTGAAGCATTTTTTTAGTTTTTTTATCACATTTGCAAATATCTTTCTTAAAAAGAATGCCATGGTCTCATAAGAGGTATCATAATGTTGCGCTTGAGCATCTCTACCTGTTCGCGTCATCGGTTTATGTTTTTCATCATTATTTATTGCGCAATGTTTTAAACGATTAAATCGGTATCCTAAGTGGTATCATTATGTTGCGCTTGAGCATCTCTACCTGTTCGCGTCATCGGTTTATGTTTTTCATCATTATTTATTGCGCAATGTTTTAAACGATTAAATCGGTATCCTAAGTGGTATCATTATGTTGCGCTTGAGCATCTCTACCTGTTCGCGTCATCGGTTTATGTTTTTCATCTTTATTTATTGCGTAATGTAGAAAAACGATTAAATCGCGTATATACTGTCATATTGCGCAATGAAAGAGTCATTTGAAGCATTTTTTTTAGTGTTTCATCAAATTTGGAAATATCTTTCTTAAAAAACATGCTATGGTCTTCTAAGTGGTTTTATTATATTATGCTCAAGCTCTTTTACTTCTTCGCGACATCGGTTTATCTCTTTCATCTTCATTGATTGCGCAATGTTGAAAACGATTAAATCGGTATCCTAAGTGGTATCATTATGTTGCGCTTGAGCATCTCTACCTGTTCGCGTCATCGGTTTATGTTTTTCATCTTTATTTATTGCGCAATGTAGAAAAACGATTAAATCGCGTATAAACTGTCAAAAAAAAAAAAATGAATATTGCGCAAAAAAAGAGTCATTTGAAGCATTTTTTACATTTGCAAATATCTTTCTTAAAAAGAATGCAATGGTCTCCTAAGTGGGATCATTATGTTGCGCTTGAGCATCTCTACCTGTTCGCGTCATCGGTTTATGTTTTTCATCATTATTTATTGCGCAATGTTTTAAACGATTAAATCGGTATCCTAAGTGGTATCATTATGTTGCGCTTGAGCATCTCTACCTGTTCGCGTCATCGGTTTATGTTTTTCATCTTTATTTATTGCGTAATGTAGAAAAACGATTAAATCGCGTATATACTGTCATATTGCGCAATGAAAGAGTCATTTGAAGTATTTTTTTAGTGTTTCATCAAATTTGGAAATATCTTTCTTAAAAAACATGCTATGGTCTTCTAAGTGGTTTTATTATATTCTGCTCAAGCTCTTTTACTTCTTCGCGACATCGGTTTATCTCTTTCATCTTCATTGATTGCGCAATGTTGAAAACGATTAAATCGGTATCCTAAGTGGTATCATTATGTTGCGCTTGAGCATCTCTACCTGTTCGCGTCATCGGTTTATGTTTTTCATCTTTATTTATTGCGTAATGTAGAAAAACGATTAAATCGCGTATATACTGTCATATTGCGCAATGAAAGAGTCATTTGAAGCATTTTTTTAGTGTTTCATCAAATTTGGAAATATCTTTCTTAAAAAACATGCTATGGTCTTCTAAGTGGTTTCATTATATTCTGCTCAAGCTCTTTTACCTCTTCGCGACATCGGTTTATCTCTTTCATCTTCATTGATTGCGCAATGTTGAAAACGATTAAATCGGTATCCTAAGTGGTATCATTATGTTGCGCTTGAGCATCTCTACCTGTTCGCGTCATCGGTTTATGTTTTTCATCTTTATTTATTGCGCAATGTAGAAAAACGATTAAATCGCGTATAAACTGTCAAAAAAAAAAAAATGAATATTGCGCAAAAAAAGAGTCATTTGAAGCATTTTTTACATTTGCAAATATCTTTCTTAAAAAGAATGCAATGGTCTCCTAAGTGGGATCATTATGTTGCGCTTGAGCATCTCTACCTGTTCGCGTCATCGGTTTATGTTTTTCATCATTATTTATTGCGCAATGTTTTAAACGATTAAATCGGTATCCTAAGTGGTATCATTATGTTGCGCTTGAGCATCTCTACCTGTTCGCGTCATCGGTTTATGTTTTTCATCTTTATTTATTGCGTAATGTAGAAAAACGATTAAATCGCGTATATACTGTCATATTGCGCAATGAAAGAGTCATTTGAAGTATTTTTTTAGTGTTTCATCAAATTTGGAAATATCTTTCTTAAAAAACATGCTATGGTCTTCTAAGTGGTTTTATTATATTCTGCTCAAGCTCTTTTACTTCTTCGCGACATCGGTTTATCTCTTTCATCTTCATTGATTGCGCAATGTTGAAAACGATTAAATCGGTATCCTAAGTGGTATCATTATGTTGCGCTTGAGCATCTCTACCTGTTCGCGTCATCGGTTTATGTTTTTCATCTTTATTTATTGCGCAATGTAGAAAAACGATTAAATCGCGTATAAACTGTCAAAAAAAAAAAATTAATATTGCGCAAAAAAAGAGTCATTTGAAGCATTTTTTACATTTGCAAATATCTTTAAAAAAAAAAAAAAACATGCTATGGTCTTCTAAGTGGTTTCATTATGTTCTGCTCAAGCTCTTCTACCTGTTCGCGACATCGGTTTATCTCTTTCATCTTTATTGATTGCGCAATGTTGAAAACGATTAAATCGCGTATATACTGTCCTATTGCGCAATAAAAGAGTCATTTGAAGAATTTTTTTAGTTTTTCATCACATTTATCTTTTTTTAAAAGTGGTTTCATTATGTTCTGCTCAAGCTCAAGCTCTTTTACCTCTTCGCGACATTGGTTTATCTCTTTCATCTTTATTGATTGCGCAATGTTGAAAACGATTAAATCGCGTATATACTGTCATATTTTGCAATAAGAGAGCCATTTGAAGCATTTTTTTAGTTTTTTTATCACATTTGCAAATATCTTTCTTAAAAAGAATGCCATGGTCTCATAAGAGGTATCATAATGTTGCGCTTGAGCATCTCTACCTGTTCGCGTCATCGGTTTATGTTTTTCATCTTTATTTATTGCGTAATGTAGAAAAACGATTAAATCGCGTATACACTGTCATATTGCGCAATAAAAGAGTCATTTCAAGCATTTTTTTAGTGTTTCATCAAATTTGGAAATATCTTTCTTAAAAAACATGCTATGGTCTTCTAAGTGGTTTTATTATATTCTGCTCAAGCTCTTTTACTTCTTCGCGACATCGGTTTATCTCTTTCATCTTCATTGATTGCGCAATGTTGAAAACGATTAAATCGGTATCCTAAGTGGTATCATTATGTTGCGCTTGAGCATCTCTACCTGTTCGCGTCATCGGTTTATGTTTTTCATCTTTATTTATTGCGCAATGTAGAAAAACGATTAAATCGCGTATAAACTATCAACAAAAAAAAAAAAATGAATATTGCGCAAAAAAAGAGTCATTTGAAGCATTTTTTACATTTGCAAATATCTTTAAAAAAAAAAAAAAACATGCTATGGTCTTCTAAGTGGTTTCATTATGTTCTGCTCAAGCTCTTCTACCTGTTCGCGACATCGGTTTATCTCTTTCATCTTTATTGATTGCGCAATGTTGAAAACGATTAAATCGCGTATATATTGTCCTATTGCGCAATAAAAGAGTCATTTGAAGAATTTTTTTAGTATTTCATCACATTTATCTTTTTTTAAAAGTGGTTTCATTATGTTCTGCTCAAGCTCAAGCTCTTTTACCTCTTCGCGACATTGGTTTATCTCTTTTATCTTTATTGATTGTGCAATGTTGAAAACGATTAAATCGCGTATATACTGTCATATTTTGCAATAAGAGAGCCATTTGAAGCATTTTTTTAGTTTTTTTATCACATTTGCAAATATCTTTCTTAAAAAGAATGCCATGGTCTCATAAGAGGTATCATAATGTTGCGCTTGAGCATCTCTACCTGTTCGCGTCATCGGTTTATGTTTTTCATCATTATTTATTGCGCAATGTTTTAAACGATTAAATCGGTATCCTAAGTGGTATCATTATGTTGCGCTTGAGCATCTCTACCTGTTCGCGTCATCGGTTTATGTTTTTCATCTTTATTTATTGCGTAATGTAGAAAAACGATTAAATCGCGTATATACTGTCATATTGCGCAATGAAAGAGTCATTTGAAGCATTTTTTTTAGTGTTTCATCAAATTTGGAAATATCTTTCTTAAAAAACATGCTATGGTCTTCTAAGTGGTTTTATTATATTATGCTCAAGCTCTTTTACTTCTTCGCGACATCGGTTTATCTCTTTCATCTTCATTGATTGCGCAATGTTGAAAACGATTAAATCGGTATCCTAAGTGGTATCATTATGTTGCGCTTGAGCATCTCTACCTGTTCGCGTCATCGGTTTATGTTTTTCATCTTTATTTATTGCGCAATGTTTTAAACGATTAAATCGGTATCCTAAGTGGTATCATTATGTTGCGCTTGAGCATCTCTACCTGTTCGCGTCATCGGTTTATGTTTTTCATCTTTATTTATTGCGTAATGTAGAAAAACGATTAAATCGCGTATATACTGTCATATTGCGCAATGAAAGAGTCATTTGAAGTATTTTTTTAGTGTTTCATCAAATTTGGAAATATCTTTCTTAAAAAACATGCTATGGTCTTCTAAGTGGTTTTATTATATTCTGCTCAAGCTCTTTTACTTCTTCGCGACATCGGTTTATCTCTTTCATCTTCATTGATTGCGCAATGTTGAAAACGATTAAATCGGTATCCTAAGTGGTATCATTATGTTGCGCTTGAGCATCTCTACCTGTTCGCGTCATCGGTTTATGTTTTTCATCTTTATTTATTGCGTAATGTAGAAAAACGATTAAATCGCGTATATACTGTCATATTGCGCAATGAAAGAGTCATTTGAAGTATTTTTTTAGTGTTTCATCAAATTTGGAAATATCTTTCTTAAAAAACATGCTATGGTCTTCTAAGTGGTTTTATTATATTCTGCTCAAGCTCTTTTACTTCTTCGCGACATCGGTTTATCTCTTTCATCTTCATTGATTGCGCAATGTTGAAAACGATTAAATCGGTATCCTAAGTGGTATCATTATGTTGCGCTTGAGCATCTCTACCTGTTCGCGTCATCGGTTTATGTTTTTCATCTTTATTTATTGCGTAATGGAGAAAAACGATTAAATCGCGTATATACTGTCATATTGCGCAATGAAAGAGTCATTTGAAGCATTTTTTTAGTGTTTCATCAAATTTGGAAATATCTTTCTTAAAAAACATGCTATGGTCTTCTAAGTGGTTTCATTATATTCTGCTCAAGCTCTTTTACCTCTTCGCGACATCGGTTTATCTCTTTCATCTTCATTGATTGCGCAATGTTGAAAACGATTAAATCGGTATCCTAAGTGGTATCATTATGTTGCGCTTGAGCATCTCTACCTGTTCGCGTCATCGGTTTATGTTTTTCATCTTTATTTATTGCGCAATGTAGAAAAACGATTAAATCGCGTATAAACTGTCAAAAAAAAAAAAAATAATATTGCGCAAAAAAAGAGTCATTTCAAGCATTTTTTTAGTGTTTCATCAAATTTGGAAATATCTTTCTTAAAAAACATGCTATGGTCTTCTAAGTGGTTTTATTATATTCTGCTCAAGCTCTTTTACTTCTTCGCGACATCGGTTTATCTCTTTCATCTTCATTGATTGCGCAATGTTGAAAACGATTAAATCGGTATCCTAAGTGGTATCATTATGTTGCGCTTGAGCATCTCTACCTGTTCGCGTCATCGGTTTATGTTTTTCATCTTTATTTATTGCGCAATGTAGAAAAACGATTAAATCGCGTATAAACTATCAACAACAAAAAAAAAATGAATATTGCGCAAAAAAAGAGTCATTTGAAGCATTTTTTACATTTGCAAATATCTTTAAAAAAAAAAAAAAACATGCTATGGTCTTCTAAGTGGTTTCATTATGTTCTGCTCAAGCTCTTCTACCTGTTCGCGACATCGGTTTATCTCTTTCATCTTTATTGATTGCGCAATGTTGAAAACGATTAAATCGCGTATATATTGTCCTATTGCGCAATAAAAGAGTCATTTGAAGAATTTTTTTAGTATTTCATCACATTTATCTTTTTTAAAAGTGGTTTCATTATGTTCTGCTCAAGCTCAAGCTCTTTTACCTCTTCGCGACATTGGTTTATCTCTTTCATCTTTATTGATTGCGCAATGTTGAAAACGATTAAATCGCGTATATACTGTCATATTTTGCAATAAGAGAGCCATTTGAAGCATTTTTTTAGTTTTTTTATCACATTTGCAAATATCTTTCTTAAAAAGAATGCCATGGTCTCATAAGAGGTATCATAATGTTGCGCTTGAGCATCTCTACCTGTTCGCGTCATCGGTTTATGTTTTTCATCTTTATTTATTGCGTAATGTAGAAAAACGATTAAATCGCGTATACACTGTCATATTGCGCAATAAAAGAGTCATTTCAAGCATTTTTTTAGTGTTTCATCAAATTTGGAAATATCTTTCTTAAAAAACATGCTATGGTCTTCTAAGTGGTTTTATTATATTCTGCTCAAGCTCTTTTACTTCTTCGCGACATCGGTTTATCTCTTTCATCTTCATTGATTGCGCAATGTTGAAAACGATTAAATCGGTATCCTAAGTGGTATCATTATGTTGCGCTTGAGCATCTCTACCTGTTCGCGTCATCGGTTTATGTTTTTCATCTTTATTTATTGCGCAATGTAGAAAAACGATTAAATCGCGTATAAACTATCAACAAAAAAAAAAAAATGAATATTGCGCAAAAAAAGAGTCATTTGAAGCATTTTTTACATTTGCAAATATCTTTAAAAAAAAAAAAAAACATGCTATGGTCTTCTAAGTGGTTTCATTATGTTCTGCTCAAGCTCTTCTACCTGTTCGCGACATCGGTTTATCTCTTTCATCTTTATTGATTGCGCAATGTTGAAAACGATTAAATCGCGTATATATTGTCCTATTGCGCAATAAAAGAGTCATTTGAAGAATTTTTTTAGTATTTCATCACATTTATCTTTTTTTAAAAGTGGTTTCATTATGTTCTGCTCAAGCTCAAGCTCTTTTACCTCTTCGCGACATTGGTTTATCTCTTTTATCTTTATTGATTGTGCAATGTTGAAAACGATTAAATCGCGTATATACTGTCATATTTTGCAATAAGAGAGCCATTTGAAGCATTTTTTTAGTTTTTTTATCACATTTGCAAATATCTTTCTTAAAAAGAATGCCATGGTCTCATAAGAGGTATCATAATGTTGCGCTTGAGCATCTCTACCTGTTCGCGTCATCGGTTTATGTTTTTCATCATTATTTATTGCGCAATGTTTTAAACGATTAAATCGGTATCCTAAGTGGTATCATTATGTTGCGCTTGAGCATCTCTACCTGTTCGCGTCATCGGTTTATGTTTTTCATCTTTATTTATTGCGTAATGTAGAAAAACGATTAAATCGCGTATATACTGTCATATTGCGCAATGAAAGAGTCATTTGAAGCATTTTTTTTAGTGTTTCATCAAATTTGGAAATATCTTTCTTAAAAAACATGCTATGGTCTTCTAAGTGGTTTTATTATATTATGCTCAAGCTCTTTTACTTCTTCGCGACATCGGTTTATCTCTTTCATCTTCATTGATTGCGCAATGTTGAAAACGATTAAATCGGTATCCTAAGTGGTATCATTATGTTGCGCTTGAGCATCTCTACCTGTTCGCGTCATCGGTTTATGTTTTTCATCTTTATTTATTGCGCAATGTTTTAAACGATTAAATCGGTATCCTAAGTGGTATCATTATGTTGCGCTTGAGCATCTCTACCTGTTCGCGTCATCGGTTTATGTTTTTCATCTTTATTTATTGCGTAATGTAGAAAAACGATTAAATCGCGTATATACTGTCATATTGCGCAATGAAAGAGTCATTTGAAGTATTTTTTTAGTGTTTCATCAAATTTGGAAATATCTTTCTTAAAAAACATGCTATGGTCTTCTAAGTGGTTTTATTATATTCTGCTCAAGCTCTTTTACTTCTTCGCGACATCGGTTTATCTCTTTCATCTTCATTGATTGCGCAATGTTGAAAACGATTAAATCGGTATCCTAAGTGGTATCATTATGTTGCGCTTGAGCATCTCTACCTGTTCGCGTCATCGGTTTATGTTTTTCATCTTTATTTATTGCGTAATGTAGAAAAACGATTAAATCGCGTATATACTGTCATATTGCGCAATGAAAGAGTCATTTGAAGTATTTTTTTAGTGTTTCATCAAATTTGGAAATATCTTTCTTAAAAAACATGCTATGGTCTTCTAAGTGGTTTTATTATATTCTGCTCAAGCTCTTTTACTTCTTCGCGACATCGGTTTATCTCTTTCATCTTCATTGATTGCGCAATGTTGAAAACGATTAAATCGGTATCCTAAGTGGTATCATTATGTTGCGCTTGAGCATCTCTACCTGTTCGCGTCATCGGTTTATGTTTTTCATCTTTATTTATTGCGTAATGGAGAAAAACGATTAAATCGCGTATATACTGTCATATTGCGCAATGAAAGAGTCATTTGAAGCATTTTTTTAGTGTTTCATCAAATTTGGAAATATCTTTCTTAAAAAACATGCTATGGTCTTCTAAGTGGTTTCATTATATTCTGCTCAAGCTCTTTTACCTCTTCGCGACATCGGTTTATCTCTTTCATCTTCATTGATTGCGCAATGTTGAAAACGATTAAATCGGTATCCTAAGTGGTATCATTATGTTGCGCTTGAGCATCTCTACCTGTTCGCGTCATCGGTTTATGTTTTTCATCTTTATTTATTGCGCAATGTAGAAAAACGATTAAATCGCGTATAAACTGTCAAAAAAAAAAAAATTAATATTGCGCAAAAAAAGAGTCATTTCAAGCATTTTTTTAGTGTTTCATCAAATTTGGAAATATCTTTCTTAAAAAACATGCTATGGTCTTCTAAGTGGTTTTATTATATTCTGCTCAAGCTCTTTTACTTCTTCGCGACATCGGTTTATCTCTTTCATCTTCATTGATTGCGCAATGTTGAAAACGATTAAATCGGTATCCTAAGTGGTATCATTATGTTGCGCT
The DNA here is from genome assembly GCA_035222895.1 of Strongylocentrotus droebachiensis. Lineage (NCBI taxonomy): Eukaryota > Metazoa > Echinodermata > Echinoidea > Camarodonta > Strongylocentrotidae > Strongylocentrotus > Strongylocentrotus droebachiensis. The sequence goes on along the minus strand of JAVYIG010005333.1, from coordinate 70,725 downwards.
TGAGCATCTCTACCTGTTCGCGTCATCGGTTTATGTTTTTCATCTTTATTTATTGCGCAATGTAGAAAAACGATTAAATCGCGTATAAACTATCAACAACAAAAAAAAAATGAATATTGCGCAAAAAAAGAGTCATTTCAAGTATTTTTTTAGTGTTTCATCAAATTTGGAAATATCTTTCTTAAAAAACATGCTATGGTCTTCTAAGTGGTTTTATTATATTCTGCTCAAGCTCTTTTACTTCTTCGCGACATCGGTTTATCTCTTTCATCTTCATTGATTGCGCAATGTTGAAAACGATTAAATCGGTATCCTAAGTGGTATCATTATGTTGCGCTTGAGCATCTCTACCTGTTCGCGTCATCGGTTTATGTTTTTCATCTTTATTTATTGCGTAATGGAGAAAAACGATTAAATCGCGTATATACTGTCATATTGCGCAATGAAAGAGTCATTTGAAGCATTTTTTTAGTGTTTCATCAAATTTGGAAATATCTTTCTTAAAAAACATGCTATGGTCTTCTAAGTGGTTTCATTATATTCTGCTCAAGCTCTTTTACCTCTTCGCGACATCGGTTTATCTCTTTCATCTTCATTGATTGCGCAATGTTGAAAACGATTAAATCGGTATCCTAAGTGGTATCATTATGTTGCGCTTGAGCATCTCTACCTGTTCGCGTCATCGGTTTATGTTTTTCATCTTTATTTATTGCGCAATGTAGAAAAACGATTAAATCGCGTATAAACTGTCAAAAAAAAAAAAATTAATATTGCGCAAAAAAAGAGTCATTTCAAGCATTTTTTTAGTGTTTCATCAAATTTGGAAATATCTTTCTTAAAAAACATGCTATGGTCTTCTAAGTGGTTTTATTATATTCTGCTCAAGCTCTTTTACTTCTTCGCGACATCGGTTTATCTCTTTCATCTTCATTGATTGCGCAATGTTGAAAACGATTAAATCGGTATCCTAAGTGGTATCATTATGTTGCGCTTGAGCATCTCTACCTGTTCGCGTCATCGGTTTATGTTTTTCATCTTTATTTATTGCGCAATGTAGAAAAACGATTAAATCGCGTATAAACTATCAACAACAAAAAAAAAATGAATATTGCGCAAAAAAAGAGTCATTTGAAGCATTTTTTACATTTGCAAATATCTTTTAAAAAAAAAAAAAACATGCTATGGTCTTCTAAGTGGTTTCATTATGTTCTGCTCAAGCTCTTCTACCTGTTCGCGACATCGGTTTATCTCTTTCATCTTTATTGATTGCGCAATGTTGAAAACGATTAAATCGCGTATATATTGTCCTATTGCGCAATAAAAGAGTCATTTGAAGAATTTTTTTAGTATTTCATCACATTTATCTTTTTTTAAAAGTGGTTTCATTATGTTCTGCTCAAGCTCAAGCTCTTTTACCTCTTCGCGACATTGGTTTATCTCTTTTATCTTTATTGATTGTGCAATGTTGAAAACGATTAAATCGCGTATATACTGTCATATTTTGCAATAAGAGAGCCATTTGAAGCATTTTTTTAGTTTTTTTATCACATTTGCAAATATCTTTCTTAAAAAGAATGCCATGGTCTCATAAGAGGTATCATAATGTTGCGCTTGAGCATCTCTACCTGTTCGCGTCATCGGTTTATGTTTTTCATCATTATTTATTGCGCAATGTTTTAAACGATTAAATCGGTATCCTAAGTGGTATCATTATGTTGCGCTTGAGCATCTCTACCTGTTCGCGTCATCGGTTTATGTTTTTCATCATTATTTATTGCGCAATGTTTTAAACGATTAAATCGGTATCCTAAGTGGTATCATTATGTTGCGCTTGAGCATCTCTACCTGTTCGCGTCATCGGTTTATGTTTTTCATCTTTATTTATTGCGTAATGTAGAAAAACGATTAAATCGCGTATATACTGTCATATTGCGCAATGAAAGAGTCATTTGAAGCATTTTTTTTAGTGTTTCATCAAATTTGGAAATATCTTTCTTAAAAAACATGCTATGGTCTTCTAAGTGGTTTTATTATATTATGCTCAAGCTCTTTTACTTCTTCGCGACATCGGTTTATCTCTTTCATCTTCATTGATTGCGCAATGTTGAAAACGATTAAATCGGTATCCTAAGTGGTATCATTATGTTGCGCTTGAGCATCTCTACCTGTTCGCGTCATCGGTTTATGTTTTTCATCTTTATTTATTGCGCAATGTAGAAAAACGATTAAATCGCGTATAAACTGTCAAAAAAAAAAAAATGAATATTGCGCAAAAAAAGAGTCATTTGAAGCATTTTTTACATTTGCAAATATCTTTCTTAAAAAGAATGCAATGGTCTCCTAAGTGGGATCATTATGTTGCGCTTGAGCATCTCTACCTGTTCGCGTCATCGGTTTATGTTTTTCATCATTATTTATTGCGCAATGTTTTAAACGATTAAATCGGTATCCTAAGTGGTATCATTATGTTGCGCTTGAGCATCTCTACCTGTTCGCGTCATCGGTTTATGTTTTTCATCTTTATTTATTGCGTAATGTAGAAAAACGATTAAATCGCGTATATACTGTCATATTGCGCAATGAAAGAGTCATTTGAAGTATTTTTTTAGTGTTTCATCAAATTTGGAAATATCTTTCTTAAAAAACATGCTATGGTCTTCTAAGTGGTTTTATTATATTCTGCTCAAGCTCTTTTACTTCTTCGCGACATCGGTTTATCTCTTTCATCTTCATTGATTGCGCAATGTTGAAAACGATTAAATCGGTATCCTAAGTGGTATCATTATGTTGCGCTTGAGCATCTCTACCTGTTCGCGTCATCGGTTTATGTTTTTCATCTTTATTTATTGCGTAATGTAGAAAAACGATTAAATCGCGTATATACTGTCATATTGCGCAATGAAAGAGTCATTTGAAGCATTTTTTTAGTGTTTCATCAAATTTGGAAATATCTTTCTTAAAAAACATGCTATGGTCTTCTAAGTGGTTTCATTATATTCTGCTCAAGCTCTTTTACCTCTTCGCGACATCGGTTTATCTCTTTCATCTTCATTGATTGCGCAATGTTGAAAACGATTAAATCGGTATCCTAAGTGGTATCATTATGTTGCGCTTGAGCATCTCTACCTGTTCGCGTCATCGGTTTATGTTTTTCATCTTTATTTATTGCGCAATGTAGAAAAACGATTAAATCGCGTATAAACTGTCAAAAAAAAAAAAATGAATATTGCGCAAAAAAAGAGTCATTTGAAGCATTTTTTACATTTGCAAATATCTTTCTTAAAAAGAATGCAATGGTCTCCTAAGTGGGATCATTATGTTGCGCTTGAGCATCTCTACCTGTTCGCGTCATCGGTTTATGTTTTTCATCATTATTTATTGCGCAATGTTTTAAACGATTAAATCGGTATCCTAAGTGGTATCATTATGTTGCGCTTGAGCATCTCTACCTGTTCGCGTCATCGGTTTATGTTTTTCATCTTTATTTATTGCGTAATGTAGAAAAACGATTAAATCGCGTATATACTGTCATATTGCGCAATGAAAGAGTCATTTGAAGTATTTTTTTAGTGTTTCATCAAATTTGGAAATATCTTTCTTAAAAAACATGCTATGGTCTTCTAAGTGGTTTTATTATATTCTGCTCAAGCTCTTTTACTTCTTCGCGACATCGGTTTATCTCTTTCATCTTCATTGATTGCGCAATGTTGAAAACGATTAAATCGGTATCCTAAGTGGTATCATTATGTTGCGCTTGAGCATCTCTACCTGTTCGCGTCATCGGTTTATGTTTTTCATCTTTATTTATTGCGCAATGTAGAAAAACGATTAAATCGCGTATAAACTGTCAAAAAAAAAAAATTAATATTGCGCAAAAAAAGAGTCATTTGAAGCATTTTTTACATTTGCAAATATCTTTAAAAAAAAAAAAAAACATGCTATGGTCTTCTAAGTGGTTTCATTATGTTCTGCTCAAGCTCTTCTACCTGTTCGCGACATCGGTTTATCTCTTTCATCTTTATTGATTGCGCAATGTTGAAAACGATTAAATCGCGTATATACTGTCCTATTGCGCAATAAAAGAGTCATTTGAAGAATTTTTTTAGTTTTTCATCACATTTATCTTTTTTTAAAAGTGGTTTCATTATGTTCTGCTCAAGCTCAAGCTCTTTTACCTCTTCGCGACATTGGTTTATCTCTTTCATCTTTATTGATTGCGCAATGTTGAAAACGATTAAATCGCGTATATACTGTCATATTTTGCAATAAGAGAGCCATTTGAAGCATTTTTTTAGTTTTTTTATCACATTTGCAAATATCTTTCTTAAAAAGAATGCCATGGTCTCATAAGAGGTATCATAATGTTGCGCTTGAGCATCTCTACCTGTTCGCGTCATCGGTTTATGTTTTTCATCTTTATTTATTGCGTAATGTAGAAAAACGATTAAATCGCGTATACACTGTCATATTGCGCAATAAAAGAGTCATTTCAAGCATTTTTTTAGTGTTTCATCAAATTTGGAAATATCTTTCTTAAAAAACATGCTATGGTCTTCTAAGTGGTTTTATTATATTCTGCTCAAGCTCTTTTACTTCTTCGCGACATCGGTTTATCTCTTTCATCTTCATTGATTGCGCAATGTTGAAAACGATTAAATCGGTATCCTAAGTGGTATCATTATGTTGCGCTTGAGCATCTCTACCTGTTCGCGTCATCGGTTTATGTTTTTCATCTTTATTTATTGCGCAATGTAGAAAAACGATTAAATCGCGTATAAACTATCAACAAAAAAAAAAAAATGAATATTGCGCAAAAAAAGAGTCATTTGAAGCATTTTTTACATTTGCAAATATCTTTAAAAAAAAAAAAAAACATGCTATGGTCTTCTAAGTGGTTTCATTATGTTCTGCTCAAGCTCTTCTACCTGTTCGCGACATCGGTTTATCTCTTTCATCTTTATTGATTGCGCAATGTTGAAAACGATTAAATCGCGTATATATTGTCCTATTGCGCAATAAAAGAGTCATTTGAAGAATTTTTTTAGTATTTCATCACATTTATCTTTTTTTAAAAGTGGTTTCATTATGTTCTGCTCAAGCTCAAGCTCTTTTACCTCTTCGCGACATTGGTTTATCTCTTTTATCTTTATTGATTGTGCAATGTTGAAAACGATTAAATCGCGTATATACTGTCATATTTTGCAATAAGAGAGCCATTTGAAGCATTTTTTTAGTTTTTTTATCACATTTGCAAATATCTTTCTTAAAAAGAATGCCATGGTCTCATAAGAGGTATCATAATGTTGCGCTTGAGCATCTCTACCTGTTCGCGTCATCGGTTTATGTTTTTCATCATTATTTATTGCGCAATGTTTTAAACGATTAAATCGGTATCCTAAGTGGTATCATTATGTTGCGCTTGAGCATCTCTACCTGTTCGCGTCATCGGTTTATGTTTTTCATCTTTATTTATTGCGTAATGTAGAAAAACGATTAAATCGCGTATATACTGTCATATTGCGCAATGAAAGAGTCATTTGAAGCATTTTTTTTAGTGTTTCATCAAATTTGGAAATATCTTTCTTAAAAAACATGCTATGGTCTTCTAAGTGGTTTTATTATATTATGCTCAAGCTCTTTTACTTCTTCGCGACATCGGTTTATCTCTTTCATCTTCATTGATTGCGCAATGTTGAAAACGATTAAATCGGTATCCTAAGTGGTATCATTATGTTGCGCTTGAGCATCTCTACCTGTTCGCGTCATCGGTTTATGTTTTTCATCTTTATTTATTGCGCAATGTTTTAAACGATTAAATCGGTATCCTAAGTGGTATCATTATGTTGCGCTTGAGCATCTCTACCTGTTCGCGTCATCGGTTTATGTTTTTCATCTTTATTTATTGCGTAATGTAGAAAAACGATTAAATCGCGTATATACTGTCATATTGCGCAATGAAAGAGTCATTTGAAGTATTTTTTTAGTGTTTCATCAAATTTGGAAATATCTTTCTTAAAAAACATGCTATGGTCTTCTAAGTGGTTTTATTATATTCTGCTCAAGCTCTTTTACTTCTTCGCGACATCGGTTTATCTCTTTCATCTTCATTGATTGCGCAATGTTGAAAACGATTAAATCGGTATCCTAAGTGGTATCATTATGTTGCGCTTGAGCATCTCTACCTGTTCGCGTCATCGGTTTATGTTTTTCATCTTTATTTATTGCGTAATGTAGAAAAACGATTAAATCGCGTATATACTGTCATATTGCGCAATGAAAGAGTCATTTGAAGTATTTTTTTAGTGTTTCATCAAATTTGGAAATATCTTTCTTAAAAAACATGCTATGGTCTTCTAAGTGGTTTTATTATATTCTGCTCAAGCTCTTTTACTTCTTCGCGACATCGGTTTATCTCTTTCATCTTCATTGATTGCGCAATGTTGAAAACGATTAAATCGGTATCCTAAGTGGTATCATTATGTTGCGCTTGAGCATCTCTACCTGTTCGCGTCATCGGTTTATGTTTTTCATCTTTATTTATTGCGTAATGGAGAAAAACGATTAAATCGCGTATATACTGTCATATTGCGCAATGAAAGAGTCATTTGAAGCATTTTTTTAGTGTTTCATCAAATTTGGAAATATCTTTCTTAAAAAACATGCTATGGTCTTCTAAGTGGTTTCATTATATTCTGCTCAAGCTCTTTTACCTCTTCGCGACATCGGTTTATCTCTTTCATCTTCATTGATTGCGCAATGTTGAAAACGATTAAATCGGTATCCTAAGTGGTATCATTATGTTGCGCTTGAGCATCTCTACCTGTTCGCGTCATCGGTTTATGTTTTTCATCTTTATTTATTGCGCAATGTAGAAAAACGATTAAATCGCGTATAAACTGTCAAAAAAAAAAAAATTAATATTGCGCAAAAAAAGAGTCATTTCAAGCATTTTTTTAGTGTTTCATCAAATTTGGAAATATCTTTCTTAAAAAACATGCTATGGTCTTCTAAGTGGTTTTATTATATTCTGCTCAAGCTCTTTTACTTCTTCGCGACATCGGTTTATCTCTTTCATCTTCATTGATTGCGCAATGTTGAAAACGATTAAATCGGTATCCTAAGTGGTATCATTATGTTGCGCTTGAGCATCTCTACCTGTTCGCGTCATCGGTTTATGTTTTTCATCTTTATTTATTGCGCAATGTAGAAAAACGATTAAATCGCGTATAAACTATCAACAACAAAAAAAAAATGAATATTGCGCAAAAAAAGAGTCATTTGAAGCATTTTTTACATTTGCAAATATCTTTAAAAAAAAAAAAAAACATGCTATGGTCTTCTAAGTGGTTTCATTATGTTCTGCTCAAGCTCTTCTACCTGTTCGCGACATCGGTTTATCTCTTTCATCTTTATTGATTGCGCAATGTTGAAAACGATTAAATCGCGTATATATTGTCCTATTGCGCAATAAAAGAGTCATTTGAAGAATTTTTTTAGTATTTCATCACATTTATCTTTTTTTAAAAGTGGTTTCATTATGTTCTGCTCAAGCTCAAGCTCTTTTACCTCTTCGCGACATTGGTTTATCTCTTTCATCTTTATTGATTGCGCAATGTTGAAAACGATTAAATCGCGTATATACTGTCATATTTTGCAATAAGAGAGCCATTTGAAGCATTTTTTTAGTTTTTTTATCACATTTGCAAATATCTTTCTTAAAAAGAATGCCATGGTCTCATAAGAGGTATCATAATGTTGCGCTTGAGCATCTCTACCTGTTCGCGTCATCGGTTTATGTTTTTCATCTTTATTTATTGCGTAATGTAGAAAAACGATTAAATCGCGTATACACTGTCATATTGCGCAATAAAAGAGTCATTTCAAGCATTTTTTTAGTGTTTCATCAAATTTGGAAATATCTTTCTTAAAAAACATGCTATGGTCTTCTAAGTGGTTTTATTATATTCTGCTCAAGCTCTTTTACTTCTTCGCGACATCGGTTTATCTCTTTCATCTTCATTGATTGCGCAATGTTGAAAACGATTAAATCGGTATCCTAAGTGGTATCATTATGTTGCGCTTGAGCATCTCTACCTGTTCGCGTCATCGGTTTATGTTTTTCATCTTTATTTATTGCGCAATGTAGAAAAACGATTAAATCGCGTATAAACTATCAACAAAAAAAAAAAAATGAATATTGCGCAAAAAAAGAGTCATTTGAAGCATTTTTTACATTTGCAAATATCTTTAAAAAAAAAAAAAAACATGCTATGGTCTTCTAAGTGGTTTCATTATGTTCTGCTCAAGCTCTTCTACCTGTTCGCGACATCGGTTTATCTCTTTCATCTTTATTGATTGCGCAATGTTGAAAACGATTAAATCGCGTATATATTGTCCTATTGCGCAATAAAAGAGTCATTTGAAGAATTTTTTTAGTATTTCATCACATTTATCTTTTTTTAAAAGTGGTTTCATTATGTTCTGCTCAAGCTCAAGCTCTTTTACCTCTTCGCGACATTGGTTTATCTCTTTTATCTTTATTGATTGTGCAATGTTGAAAACGATTAAATCGCGTATATACTGTCATATTTTGCAATAAGAGAGCCATTTGAAGCATTTTTTTAGTTTTTTTATCACATTTGCAAATATCTTTCTTAAAAAGAATGCCATGGTCTCATAAGAGGTATCATAATGTTGCGCTTGAGCATCTCTACCTGTTCGCGTCATCGGTTTATGTTTTTCATCATTATTTATTGCGCAATGTTTTAAACGATTAAATCGGTATCCTAAGTGGTATCATTATGTTGCGCTTGAGCATCTCTACCTGTTCGCGTCATCGGTTTATGTTTTTCATCTTTATTTATTGCGTAATGTAGAAAAACGATTAAATCGCGTATATACTGTCATATTGCGCAATGAAAGAGTCATTTGAAGCATTTTTTTTAGTGTTTCATCAAATTTGGAAATATCTTTCTTAAAAAACATGCTATGGTCTTCTAAGTGGTTTTATTATATTATGCTCAAGCTCTTTTACTTCTTCGCGACATCGGTTTATCTCTTTCATCTTCATTGATTGCGCAATGTTGAAAACGATTAAATCGGTATCCTAAGTGGTATCATTATGTTGCGCTTGAGCATCTCTACCTGTTCGCGTCATCGGTTTATGTTTTTCATCTTTATTTATTGCGCAATGTTTTAAACGATTAAATCGGTATCCTAAGTGGTATCATTATGTTGCGCTTGAGCATCTCTACCTGTTCGCGTCATCGGTTTATGTTTTTCATCTTTATTTATTGCGTAATGTAGAAAAACGATTAAATCGCGTATATACTGTCATATTGCGCAATGAAAGAGTCATTTGAAGTATTTTTTTAGTGTTTCATCAAATTTGGAAATATCTTTCTTAAAAAACATGCTATGGTCTTCTAAGTGGTTTTATTATATTCTGCTCAAGCTCTTTTACTTCTTCGCGACATCGGTTTATCTCTTTCATCTTCATTGATTGCGCAATGTTGAAAACGATTAAATCGGTATCCTAAGTGGTATCATTATGTTGCGCTTGAGCATCTCTACCTGTTCGCGTCATCGGTTTATGTTTTTCATCTTTATTTATTGCGTAATGTAGAAAAACGATTAAATCGCGTATATACTGTCATATTGCGCAATGAAAGAGTCATTTGAAGTATTTTTTTAGTGTTTCATCAAATTTGGAAATATCTTTCTTAAAAAACATGCTATGGTCTTCTAAGTGGTTTTATTATATTCTGCTCAAGCTCTTTTACTTCTTCGCGACATCGGTTTATCTCTTTCATCTTCATTGATTGCGCAATGTTGAAAACGATTAAATCGGTATCCTAAGTGGTATCATTATGTTGCGCTTGAGCATCTCTACCTGTTCGCGTCATCGGTTTATGTTTTTCATCTTTATTTATTGCGTAATGGAGAAAAACGATTAAATCGCGTATATACTGTCATATTGCGCAATGAAAGAGTCATTTGAAGCATTTTTTTAGTGTTTCATCAAATTTGGAAATATCTTTCTTAAAAAACATGCTATGGTCTTCTAAGTGGTTTCATTATATTCTGCTCAAGCTCTTTTACCTCTTCGCGACATCGGTTTATCTCTTTCATCTTCATTGATTGCGCAATGTTGAAAACGATTAAATCGGTATCCTAAGTGGTATCATTATGTTGCGCTTGAGCATCTCTACCTGTTCGCGTCATCGGTTTATGTTTTTCATCTTTATTTATTGCGCAATGTAGAAAAACGATTAAATCGCGTATAAACTGTCAAAAAAAAAAAAATTAATATTGCGCAAAAAAAGAGTCATTTCAAGCATTTTTTTAGTGTTTCATCAAATTTGGAAATATCTTTCTTAAAAAACATGCTATGGTCTTCTAAGTGGTTTTATTATATTCTGCTCAAGCTCTTTTACTTCTTCGCGACATCGGTTTATCTCTTTCATCTTCATTGATTGCGCAATGTTGAAAACGATTAAATCGGTATCCTAAGTGGTATCATTATGTTGCGCTTGAGCATCTCTACCTGTTCGCGTCATCGGTTTATGTTTTTCATCTTTATTTATTGCGCAATGTAGAAAAACGATTAAATCGCGTATAAACTATCAACAACAAAAAAAAAATGAATATTGCGCAAAAAAAGAGTCATTTCAAGTATTTTTTTAGTGTTTCATCAAATTTGGAAATATCTTTCTTAAAAAACATGCTATGGTCTTCTAAGTGGTTTTATTATATTCTGCTCAAGCTCTTTTACTTCTTCGCGACATCGGTTTATCTCTTTCATCTTCATTGATTGCGCAATGTTGAAAACGATTAAATCGGTATCCTAAGTGGTATCATTATGTTGCGCTTGAGCATCTCTACCTGTTCGCGTCATCGGTTTATGTTTTTCATCTTTATTTATTGCGTAATGGAGAAAAACGATTAAATCGCGTATATACTGTCATATTGCGCAATGAAAGAGTCATTTGAAGCATTTTTTTAGTGTTTCATCAAATTTGGAAATATCTTTCTTAAAAAACATGCTATGGTCTTCTAAGTGGTTTCATTATATTCTGCTCAAGCTCTTTTACCTCTTCGCGACATCGGTTTATCTCTTTCATCTTCATTGATTGCGCAATGTTGAAAACGATTAAATCGGTATCCTAAGTGGTATCATTATGTTGCGCTTGAGCATCTCTACCTGTTCGCGTCATCGGTTTATGTTTTTCATCTTTATTTATTGCGCAATGTAGAAAAACGATTAAATCGCGTATAAACTGTCAAAAAAAAAAAAATTAATATTGCGCAAAAAAAGAGTCATTTCAAGCATTTTTTTAGTGTTTCATCAAATTTGGAAATATCTTTCTTAAAAAACATGCTATGGTCTTCTAAGTGGTTTTATTATATTCTGCTCAAGCTCTTTTACTTCTTCGCGACATCGGTTTATCTCTTTCATCTTCATTGATTGCGCAATGTTGAAAACGATTAAATCGGTATCCTAAGTGGTATCATTATGTTGCGCTTGAGCATCTCTACCTGTTCGCGTCATCGGTTTATGTTTTTCATCTTTATTTATTGCGCAATGTAGAAAAACGATTAAATCGCGTATAAACTATCAACAACAAAAAAAAAATGAATATTGCGCAAAAAAAGAGTCATTTGAAGCATTTTTTACATTTGCAAATATCTTTTAAAAAAAAAAAAAACATGCTATGGTCTTCTAAGTGGTTTCATTATGTTCTGCTCAAGCTCTTCTACCTGTTCGCGACATCGGTTTATCTCTTTCATCTTTATTGATTGCGCAATGTTGAAAACGATTAAATCGCGTATATATTGTCCTATTGCGCAATAAAAGAGTCATTTGAAGAATTTTTTTAGTATTTCATCACATTTATCTTTTTTTAAAAGTGGTTTCATTATGTTCTGCTCAAGCTCAAGCTCTTTTACCTCTTCGCGACATTGGTTTATCTCTTTTATCTTTATTGATTGTGCAATGTTGAAAACGATTAAATCGCGTATATACTGTCATATTTTGCAATAAGAGAGCCATTTGAAGCATTTTTTTAGTTTTTTTATCACATTTGCAAATATCTTTCTTAAAAAGAATGCCATGGTCTCATAAGAGGTATCATAATGTTGCGCTTGAGCATCTCTACCTGTTCGCGTCATCGGTTTATGTTTTTCATCATTATTTATTGCGCAATGTTTTAAACGATTAAATCGGTATCCTAAGTGGTATCATTATGTTGCGCTTGAGCATCTCTACCTGTTCGCGTCATCGGTTTATGTTTTTCATCATTATTTATTGCGCAATGTTTTAAACGATTAAATCGGTATCCTAAGTGGTATCATTATGTTGCGCTTGAGCATCTCTACCTGTTCGCGTCATCGGTTTATGTTTTTCATCTTTATTTATTGCGTAATGTAGAAAAACGATTAAATCGCGTATATACTGTCATATTGCGCAATGAAAGAGTCATTTGAAGCATTTTTTTTAGTGTTTCATCAAATTTGGAAATATCTTTCTTAAAAAACATGCTATGGTCTTCTAAGTGGTTTTATTATATTATGCTCAAGCTCTTTTACTTCTTCGCGACATCGGTTTATCTCTTTCATCTTCATTGATTGCGCAATGTTGAAAACGATTAAATCGGTATCCTAAGTGGTATCATTATGTTGCGCTTGAGCATCTCTACCTGTTCGCGTCATCGGTTTATGTTTTTCATCTTTATTTATTGCGCAATGTAGAAAAACGATTAAATCGCGTATAAACTGTCAAAAAAAAAAAAATGAATATTGCGCAAAAAAAGAGTCATTTGAAGCATTTTTTACATTTGCAAATATCTTTCTTAAAAAGAATGCAATGGTCTCCTAAGTGGGATCATTATGTTGCGCTTGAGCATCTCTACCTGTTCGCGTCATCGGTTTATGTTTTTCATCATTATTTATTGCGCAATGTTTTAAACGATTAAATCGGTATCCTAAGTGGTATCATTATGTTGCGCTTGAGCATCTCTACCTGTTCGCGTCATCGGTTTATGTTTTTCATCTTTATTTATTGCGTAATGTAGAAAAACGATTAAATCGCGTATATACTGTCATATTGCGCAATGAAAGAGTCATTTGAAGTATTTTTTTAGTGTTTCATCAAATTTGGAAATATCTTTCTTAAAAAACATGCTATGGTCTTCTAAGTGGTTTTATTATATTCTGCTCAAGCTCTTTTACTTCTTCGCGACATCGGTTTATCTCTTTCATCTTCATTGATTGCGCAATGTTGAAAACGATTAAATCGGTATCCTAAGTGGTATCATTATGTTGCGCTTGAGCATCTCTACCTGTTCGCGTCATCGGTTTATGTTTTTCATCTTTATTTATTGCGTAATGTAGAAAAACGATTAAATCGCGTATATACTGTCATATTGCGCAATGAAAGAGTCATTTGAAGCATTTTTTTAGTGTTTCATCAAATTTGGAAATATCTTTCTTAAAAAACATGCTATGGTCTTCTAAGTGGTTTCATTATATTCTGCTCAAGCTCTTTTACCTCTTCGCGACATCGGTTTATCTCTTTCATCTTCATTGATTGCGCAATGTTGAAAACGATTAAATCGGTATCCTAAGTGGTATCATTATGTTGCGCTTGAGCATCTCTACCTGTTCGCGTCATCGGTTTATGTTTTTCATCTTTATTTATTGCGCAATGTAGAAAAACGATTAAATCGCGTATAAACTGTCAAAAAAAAAAAAATGAATATTGCGCAAAAAAAGAGTCATTTGAAGCATTTTTTACATTTGCAAATATCTTTCTTAAAAAGAATGCAATGGTCTCCTAAGTGGGATCATTATGTTGCGCTTGAGCATCTCTACCTGTTCGCGTCATCGGTTTATGTTTTTCATCATTATTTATTGCGCAATGTTTTAAACGATTAAATCGGTATCCTAAGTGGTATCATTATGTTGCGCTTGAGCATCTCTACCTGTTCGCGTCATCGGTTTATGTTTTTCATCTTTATTTATTGCGTAATGTAGAAAAACGATTAAATCGCGTATATACTGTCATATTGCGCAATGAAAGAGTCATTTGAAGTATTTTTTTAGTGTTTCATCAAATTTGGAAATATCTTTCTTAAAAAACATGCTATGGTCTTCTAAGTGGTTTTATTATATTCTGCTCAAGCTCTTTTACTTCTTCGCGACATCGGTTTATCTCTTTCATCTTCATTGATTGCGCAATGTTGAAAACGATTAAATCGGTATCCTAAGTGGTATCATTATGTTGCGCTTGAGCATCTCTACCTGTTCGCGTCATCGGTTTATGTTTTTCATCTTTATTTATTGCGCAATGTAGAAAAACGATTAAATCGCGTATAAACTGTCAAAAAAAAAAAATTAATATTGCGCAAAAAAAGAGTCATTTGAAGCATTTTTTACATTTGCAAATATCTTTAAAAAAAAAAAAAAACATGCTATGGTCTTCTAAGTGGTTTCATTATGTTCTGCTCAAGCTCTTCTACCTGTTCGCGACATCGGTTTATCTCTTTCATCTTTATTGATTGCGCAATGTTGAAAACGATTAAATCGCGTATATACTGTCCTATTGCGCAATAAAAGAGTCATTTGAAGAATTTTTTTAGTTTTTCATCACATTTATCTTTTTTTAAAAGTGGTTTCATTATGTTCTGCTCAAGCTCAAGCTCTTTTACCTCTTCGCGACATTGGTTTATCTCTTTCATCTTTATTGATTGCGCAATGTTGAAAACGATTAAATCGCGTATATACTGTCATATTTTGCAATAAGAGAGCCATTTGAAGCATTTTTTTAGTTTTTTTATCACATTTGCAAATATCTTTCTTAAAAAGAATGCCATGGTCTCATAAGAGGTATCATAATGTTGCGCTTGAGCATCTCTACCTGTTCGCGTCATCGGTTTATGTTTTTCATCTTTATTTATTGCGTAATGTAGAAAAACGATTAAATCGCGTATACACTGTCATATTGCGCAATAAAAGAGTCATTTCAAGCATTTTTTTAGTGTTTCATCAAATTTGGAAATATCTTTCTTAAAAAACATGCTATGGTCTTCTAAGTGGTTTTATTATATTCTGCTCAAGCTCTTTTACTTCTTCGCGACATCGGTTTATCTCTTTCATCTTCATTGATTGCGCAATGTTGAAAACGATTAAATCGGTATCCTAAGTGGTATCATTATGTTGCGCTTGAGCATCTCTACCTGTTCGCGTCATCGGTTTATGTTTTTCATCTTTATTTATTGCGCAATGTAGAAAAACGATTAAATCGCGTATAAACTATCAACAAAAAAAAAAAAATGAATATTGCGCAAAAAAAGAGTCATTTGAAGCATTTTTTACATTTGCAAATATCTTTAAAAAAAAAAAAAAACATGCTATGGTCTTCTAAGTGGTTTCATTATGTTCTGCTCAAGCTCTTCTACCTGTTCGCGACATCGGTTTATCTCTTTCATCTTTATTGATTGCGCAATGTTGAAAACGATTAAATCGCGTATATATTGTCCTATTGCGCAATAAAAGAGTCATTTGAAGAATTTTTTTAGTTTTTCATCACATTTATCTTTTTTTAAAAGTGGTTTCATTATGTTCTGCTCAAGCTCAAGCTCTTTTACCTCTTCGCGACATTGGTTTATCTCTTTCATCTTTATTGATTGCGCAATGTTGAAAACGATTAAATCGCGTATATACTGTCATATTTTGCAATAAGAGAGCCATTTGAAGCATTTTTTTAGTTTTTTTATCACATTTGCAAATATCTTTCTTAAAAAGAATGCCATGGTCTCATAAGAGGTATCATAATGTTGCGCTTGAGCATCTCTACCTGTTCGCGTCATCGGTTTATGTTTTTCATCATTATTTATTGCGCAATGTTTTAAACGATTAAATCGGTATCCTAAGTGGTATCATTATGTTGCGCTTGAGCATCTCTACCTGTTCGCGTCATCGGTTTATGTTTTTCATCTTTATTTATTGCGTAATGTAGAAAAACGATTAAATCGCGTATATACTGTCATATTGCGCAATGAAAGAGTCATTTGAAGCATTTTTTTTAGTGTTTCATCAAATTTGGAAATATCTTTCTTAAAAAACATGCTATGGTCTTCTAAGTGGTTTTATTATATTATGCTCAAGCTCTTTTACTTCTTCGCGACATCGGTTTATCTCTTTCATCTTCATTGATTGCGCAATGTTGAAAACGATTAAATCGGTATCCTAAGTGGTATCATTATGTTGCGCTTGAGCATCTCTACCTGTTCGCGTCATCGGTTTATGTTTTTCATCTTTATTTATTGCGCAATGTTTTAAACGATTAAATCGGTATCCTAAGTGGTATCATTATGTTGCGCTTGAGCATCTCTACCTGTTCGCGTCATCGGTTTATGTTTTTCATCTTTATTTATTGCGTAATGTAGAAAAACGATTAAATCGCGTATATACTGTCATATTGCGCAATGAAAGAGTCATTTGAAGTATTTTTTTAGTGTTTCATCAAATTTGGAAATATCTTTCTTAAAAAACATGCTATGGTCTTCTAAGTGGTTTTATTATATTCTGCTCAAGCTCTTTTACTTCTTCGCGACATCGGTTTATCTCTTTCATCTTCATTGATTGCGCAATGTTGAAAACGATTAAATCGGTATCCTAAGTGGTATCATTATGTTGCGCTTGAGCATCTCTACCTGTTCGCGTCATCGGTTTATGTTTTTCATCTTTATTTATTGCGTAATGTAGAAAAACGATTAAATCGCGTATATACTGTCATATTGCGCAATGAAAGAGTCATTTGAAGTATTTTTTTAGTGTTTCATCAAATTTGGAAATATCTTTCTTAAAAAACATGCTATGGTCTTCTAAGTGGTTTTATTATATTCTGCTCAAGCTCTTTTACTTCTTCGCGACATCGGTTTATCTCTTTCATCTTCATTGATTGCGCAATGTTGAAAACGATTAAATCGGTATCCTAAGTGGTATCATTATGTTGCGCTTGAGCATCTCTACCTGTTCGCGTCATCGGTTTATGTTTTTCATCTTTATTTATTGCGTAATGGAGAAAAACGATTAAATCGCGTATATACTGTCATATTGCGCAATGAAAGAGTCATTTGAAGCATTTTTTTAGTGTTTCATCAAATTTGGAAATATCTTTCTTAAAAAACATGCTATGGTCTTCTAAGTGGTTTCATTATATTCTGCTCAAGCTCTTTTACCTCTTCGCGACATCGGTTTATCTCTTTCATCTTCATTGATTGCGCAATGTTGAAAACGATTAAATCGGTATCCTAAGTGGTATCATTATGTTGCGCTTGAGCATCTCTACCTGTTCGCGTCATCGGTTTATGTTTTTCATCTTTATTTATTGCGCAATGTAGAAAAACGATTAAATCGCGTATAAACTGTCAAAAAAAAAAAAATTAATATTGCGCAAAAAAAGAGTCATTTCAAGCATTTTTTTAGTGTTTCATCAAATTTGGAAATATCTTTCTTAAAAAACATGCTATGGTCTTCTAAGTGGTTTTATTATATTCTGCTCAAGCTCTTTTACTTCTTCGCGACATCGGTTTATCTCTTTCATCTTCATTGATTGCGCAATGTTGAAAACGATTAAATCGGTATCCTAAGTGGTATCATTATGTTGCGCTTGAGCATCTCTACCTGTTCGCGTCATCGGTTTATGTTTTTCATCTTTATTTATTGCGCAATGTAGAAAAACGATTAAATCGCGTATAAACTATCAACAACAAAAAAAAAATGAATATTGCGCAAAAAAAGAGTCATTTGAAGCATTTTTTACATTTGCAAATATCTTTAAAAAAAAAAAAAAACATGCTATGGTCTTCTAAGTGGTTTCATTATGTTCTGCTCAAGCTCTTCTACCTGTTCGCGACATCGGTTTATCTCTTTCATCTTTATTGATTGCGCAATGTTGAAAACGATTAAATCGCGTATATATTGTCCTATTGCGCAATAAAAGAGTCATTTGAAGAATTTTTTTAGTATTTCATCACATTTATCTTTTTTTAAAAGTGGTTTCATTATGTTCTGCTCAAGCTCAAGCTCTTTTACCTCTTCGCGACATTGGTTTATCTCTTTCATCTTTATTGATTGCGCAATGTTGAAAACGATTAAATCGCGTATATACTGTCATATTTTGCAATAAGAGAGCCATTTGAAGCATTTTTTTAGTTTTTTTATCACATTTGCAAATATCTTTCTTAAAAAGAATGCCATGGTCTCATAAGAGGTATCATAATGTTGCGCTTGAGCATCTCTACCTGTTCGCGTCATCGGTTTATGTTTTTCATCTTTATTTATTGCGTAATGTAGAAAAACGATTAAATCGCGTATACACTGTCATATTGCGCAATAAAAGAGTCATTTCAAGCATTTTTTTAGTGTTTCATCAAATTTGGAAATATCTTTCTTAAAAAACATGCTATGGTCTTCTAAGTGGTTTTATTATATTCTGCTCAAGCTCTTTTACTTCTTCGCGACATCGGTTTATCTCTTTCATCTTCATTGATTGCGCAATGTTGAAAACGATTAAATCGGTATCCTAAGTGGTATCATTATGTTGCGCTTGAGCATCTCTACCTGTTCGCGTCATCGGTTTATGTTTTTCATCTTTATTTATTGCGCAATGTAGAAAAACGATTAAATCGCGTATAAACTATCAACAAAAAAAAAAAAATGAATATTGCGCAAAAAAAGAGTCATTTGAAGCATTTTTTACATTTGCAAATATCTTTAAAAAAAAAAAAAAACATGCTATGGTCTTCTAAGTGGTTTCATTATGTTCTGCTCAAGCTCTTCTACCTGTTCGCGACATCGGTTTATCTCTTTCATCTTTATTGATTGCGCAATGTTGAAAACGATTAAATCGCGTATATATTGTCCTATTGCGCAATAAAAGAGTCATTTGAAGAATTTTTTTAGTATTTCATCACATTTATCTTTTTTTAAAAGTGGTTTCATTATGTTCTGCTCAAGCTCAAGCTCTTTTACCTCTTCGCGACATTGGTTTATCTCTTTTATCTTTATTGATTGTGCAATGTTGAAAACGATTAAATCGCGTATATACTGTCATATTTTGCAATAAGAGAGCCATTTGAAGCATTTTTTTAGTTTTTTTATCACATTTGCAAATATCTTTCTTAAAAAGAATGCCATGGTCTCATAAGAGGTATCATAATGTTGCGCTTGAGCATCTCTACCTGTTCGCGTCATCGGTTTATGTTTTTCATCATTATTTATTGCGCAATGTTTTAAACGATTAAATCGGTATCCTAAGTGGTATCATTATGTTGCGCTTGAGCATCTCTACCTGTTCGCGTCATCGGTTTATGTTTTTCATCTTTATTTATTGCGTAATGTAGAAAAACGATTAAATCGCGTATATACTGTCATATTGCGCAATGAAAGAGTCATTTGAAGCATTTTTTTTAGTGTTTCATCAAATTTGGAAATATCTTTCTTAAAAAACATGCTATGGTCTTCTAAGTGGTTTTATTATATTATGCTCAAGCTCTTTTACTTCTTCGCGACATCGGTTTATCTCTTTCATCTTCATTGATTGCGCAATGTTGAAAACGATTAAATCGGTATCCTAAGTGGTATCATTATGTTGCGCTTGAGCATCTCTACCTGTTCGCGTCATCGGTTTATGTTTTTCATCTTTATTTATTGCGCAATGTTTTAAACGATTAAATCGGTATCCTAAGTGGTATCATTATGTTGCGCTTGAGCATCTCTACCTGTTCGCGTCATCGGTTTATGTTTTTCATCTTTATTTATTGCGTAATGTAGAAAAACGATTAAATCGCGTATATACTGTCATATTGCGCAATGAAAGAGTCATTTGAAGTATTTTTTTAGTGTTTCATCAAATTTGGAAATATCTTTCTTAAAAAACATGCTATGGTCTTCTAAGTGGTTTTATTATATTCTGCTCAAGCTCTTTTACTTCTTCGCGACATCGGTTTATCTCTTTCATCTTCATTGATTGCGCAATGTTGAAAACGATTAAATCGGTATCCTAAGTGGTATCATTATGTTGCGCTTGAGCATCTCTACCTGTTCGCGTCATCGGTTTATGTTTTTCATCTTTATTTATTGCGTAATGTAGAAAAACGATTAAATCGCGTATATACTGTCATATTGCGCAATGAAAGAGTCATTTGAAGTATTTTTTTAGTGTTTCATCAAATTTGGAAATATCTTTCTTAAAAAACATGCTATGGTCTTCTAAGTGGTTTTATTATATTCTGCTCAAGCTCTTTTACTTCTTCGCGACATCGGTTTATCTCTTTCATCTTCATTGATTGCGCAATGTTGAAAACGATTAAATCGGTATCCTAAGTGGTATCATTATGTTGCGCTTGAGCATCTCTACCTGTTCGCGTCATCGGTTTATGTTTTTCATCTTTATTTATTGCGTAATGGAGAAAAACGATTAAATCGCGTATATACTGTCATATTGCGCAATGAAAGAGTCATTTGAAGCATTTTTTTAGTGTTTCATCAAATTTGGAAATATCTTTCTTAAAAAACATGCTATGGTCTTCTAAGTGGTTTCATTATATTCTGCTCAAGCTCTTTTACCTCTTCGCGACATCGGTTTATCTCTTTCATCTTCATTGATTGCGCAATGTTGAAAACGATTAAATCGGTATCCTAAGTGGTATCATTATGTTGCGCTTGAGCATCTCTACCTGTTCGCGTCATCGGTTTATGTTTTTCATCTTTATTTATTGCGCAATGTAGAAAAACGATTAAATCGCGTATAAACTGTCAAAAAAAAAAAAATTAATATTGCGCAAAAAAAGAGTCATTTCAAGCATTTTTTTAGTGTTTCATCAAATTTGGAAATATCTTTCTTAAAAAACATGCTATGGTCTTCTAAGTGGTTTTATTATATTCTGCTCAAGCTCTTTTACTTCTTCGCGACATCGGTTTATCTCTTTCATCTTCATTGATTGCGCAATGTTGAAAACGATTAAATCGGTATCCTAAGTGGTATCATTATGTTGCGCTTGAGCATCTCTACCTGTTCGCGTCATCGGTTTATGTTTTTCATCTTTATTTATTGCGCAATGTAGAAAAACGATTAAATCGCGTATAAACTATCAACAACAAAAAAAAAATGAATATTGCGCAAAAAAAGAGTCATTTGAAGCATTTTTTACATTTGCAAATATCTTTAAAAAAAAAAAAAAACATGCTATGGTCTTCTAAGTGGTTTCATTATGTTCTGCTCAAGCTCTTCTACCTGTTCGCGACATCGGTTTATCTCTTTCATCTTTATTGATTGCGCAATGTTGAAAACGATTAAATCGCGTATATATTGTCCTATTGCGCAATAAAAGAGTCATTTGAAGAATTTTTTTAGTATTTCATCACATTTATCTTTTTTTAAAAGTGGTTTCATTATGTTCTGCTCAAGCTCAAGCTCTTTTACCTCTTCGCGACATTGGTTTATCTCTTTTATCTTTATTGATTGTGCAATGTTGAAAACGATTAAATCGCGTATATACTGTCATATTTTGCAATAAGAGAGCCATTTGAAGCATTTTTTTAGTTTTTTTATCACATTTGCAAATATCTTTCTTAAAAAGAATGCCATGGTCTCATAAGAGGTATCATAATGTTGCGCTTGAGCATCTCTACCTGTTCGCGTCATCGGTTTATGTTTTTCATCATTATTTATTGCGCAATGTTTTAAACGATTAAATCGGTATCCTAAGTGGTATCATTATGTTGCGCTTGAGCATCTCTACCTGTTCGCGTCATCGGTTTATGTTTTTCATCATTATTTATTGCGCAATGTTTTAAACGATTAAATCGGTATCCTAAGTGGTATCATTATGTTGCGCTTGAGCATCTCTACCTGTTCGCGTCATCGGTTTATGTTTTTCATCTTTATTTATTGCGTAATGTAGAAAAACGATTAAATCGCGTATATACTGTCATATTGCGCAATGAAAGAGTCATTTGAAGCATTTTTTTTAGTGTTTCATCAAATTTGGAAATATCTTTCTTAAAAAACATGCTATGGTCTTCTAAGTGGTTTTATTATATTATGCTCAAGCTCTTTTACTTCTTCGCGACATCGGTTTATCTCTTTCATCTTCATTGATTGCGCAATGTTGAAAACGATTAAATCGGTATCCTAAGTGGTATCATTATGTTGCGCTTGAGCATCTCTACCTGTTCGCGTCATCGGTTTATGTTTTTCATCTTTATTTATTGCGCAATGTAGAAAAACGATTAAATCGCGTATAAACTGTCAAAAAGAAAAAAATGAATATTGCGCAAAAAAAGAGTCATTTGAAGCATTTTTTACATTTGCAAATATCTTTCTTAAAAAGAATGCAATGGTCTCCTAAGTGGGATCATTATGTTGCGCTTGAGCATCTCTACCTGTTCGCGTCATCGGTTTATGTTTTTCATCATTATTTATTGCGCAATGTTTTAAACGATTAAATCGGTATCCTAAGTGGTATCATTATGTTGCGCTTGAGCATCTCTACCTGTTCGCGTCATCGGTTTATGTTTTTCATCTTTATTTATTGCGTAATGTAGAAAAACGATTAAATCGCGTATATACTGTCATATTGCGCAATGAAAGAGTCATTTGAAGTATTTTTTTAGTGTTTCATCAAATTTGGAAATATCTTTCTTAAAAAACATGCTATGGTCTTCTAAGTGGTTTTATTATATTCTGCTCAAGCTCTTTTACTTCTTCGCGACATCGGTTTATCTCTTTCATCTTCATTGATTGCGCAATGTTGAAAACGATTAAATCGGTATCCTAAGTGGTATCATTATGTTGCGCTTGAGCATCTCTACCTGTTCGCGTCATCGGTTTATGTTTTTCATCTTTATTTATTGCGTAATGTAGAAAAACGATTAAATCGCGTATATACTGTCATATTGCGCAATGAAAGAGTCATTTGAAGTATTTTTTTAGTGTTTCATCAAATTTGGAAATATCTTTCTTAAAAAACATGCTATGGTCTTCTAAGTGGTTTTATTATATTCTGCTCAAGCTCTTTTACTTCTTCGCGACATCGGTTTATCTCTTTCATCTTCATTGATTGCGCAATGTTGAAAACGATTAAATCGGTATCCTAAGTGGTATCATTATGTTGCGCTTGAGCATCTCTACCTGTTCGCGTCATCGGTTTATGTTTTTCATCTTTATTTATTGCGTAATGGAGAAAAACGATTAAATCGCGTATATACTGTCATATTGCGCAATGAAAGAGTCATTTGAAGCATTTTTTTAGTGTTTCATCAAATTTGGAAATATCTTTCTTAAAAAACATGCTATGGTCTTCTAAGTGGTTTCATTATATTCTGCTCAAGCTCTTTTACCTCTTCGCGACATCGGTTTATCTCTTTCATCTTCATTGATTGCGCAATGTTGAAAACGATTAAATCGGTATCCTAAGTGGTATCATTATGTTGCGCTTGAGCATCTCTACCTGTTCGCGTCATCGGTTTATGTTTTTCATCTTTATTTATTGCGCAATGTAGAAAAACGATTAAATCGCGTATAAACTGTCAAAAAAAAAAAAATTAATATTGCGCAAAAAAAGAGTCATTTCAAGCATTTTTTTAGTGTTTCATCAAATTTGGAAATATCTTTCTTAAAAAACATGCTATGGTCTTCTAAGTGGTTTTATTATATTCTGCTCAAGCTCTTTTACTTCTTCGCGACATCGGTTTATCTCTTTCATCTTCATTGATTGCGCAATGTTGAAAACGATTAAATCGGTATCCTAAGTGGTATCATTATGTTGCGCTTGAGCATCTCTACCTGTTCGCGTCATCGGTTTATGTTTTTCATCTTTATTTATTGCGCAATGTAGAAAAACGATTAAATCGCGTATAAACTATCAACAACAAAAAAAAAATGAATATTGCGCAAAAAAAGAGTCATTTGAAGCATTTTTTACATTTGCAAATATCTTTTAAAAAAAAAAAAAACATGCTATGGTCTTCTAAGTGGTTTCATTATGTTCTGCTCAAGCTCTTCTACCTGTTCGCGACATCGGTTTATCTCTTTCATCTTTATTGATTGCGCAATGTTGAAAACGATTAAATCGCGTATATATTGTCCTATTGCGCAATAAAAGAGTCATTTGAAGAATTTTTTTAGTATTTCATCACATTTATCTTTTTTTAAAAGTGGTTTCATTATGTTCTGCTCAAGCTCAAGCTCTTTTACCTCTTCGCGACATTGGTTTATCTCTTTTATCTTTATTGATTGTGCAATGTTGAAAACGATTAAATCGCGTATATACTGTCATATTTTGCAATAAGAGAGCCATTTGAAGCATTTTTTTAGTTTTTTTATCACATTTGCAAATATCTTTCTTAAAAAGAATGCCATGGTCTCATAAGAGGTATCATAATGTTGCGCTTGAGCATCTCTACCTGTTCGCGTCATCGGTTTATGTTTTTCATCATTATTTATTGCGCAATGTTTTAAACGATTAAATCGGTATCCTAAGTGGTATCATTATGTTGCGCTTGAGCATCTCTACCTGTTCGCGTCATCGGTTTATGTTTTTCATCATTATTTATTGCGCAATGTTTTAAACGATTAAATCGGTATCCTAAGTGGTATCATTATGTTGCGCTTGAGCATCTCTACCTGTTCGCGTCATCGGTTTATGTTTTTCATCTTTATTTATTGCGTAATGTAGAAAAACGATTAAATCGCGTATATACTGTCATATTGCGCAATGAAAGAGTCATTTGAAGCATTTTTTTTAGTGTTTCATCAAATTTGGAAATATCTTTCTTAAAAAACATGCTATGGTCTTCTAAGTGGTTTTATTATATTATGCTCAAGCTCTTTTACTTCTTCGCGACATCGGTTTATCTCTTTCATCTTCATTGATTGCGCAATGTTGAAAACGATTAAATCGGTATCCTAAGTGGTATCATTATGTTGCGCTTGAGCATCTCTACCTGTTCGCGTCATCGGTTTATGTTTTTCATCTTTATTTATTGCGCAATGTAGAAAAACGATTAAATCGCGTATAAACTGTCAAAAAAAAAAAAATGAATATTGCGCAAAAAAAGAGTCATTTGAAGCATTTTTTACATTTGCAAATATCTTTCTTAAAAAGAATGCAATGGTCTCCTAAGTGGGATCATTATGTTGCGCTTGAGCATCTCTACCTGTTCGCGTCATCGGTTTATGTTTTTCATCATTATTTATTGCGCAATGTTTTAAACGATTAAATCGGTATCCTAAGTGGTATCATTATGTTGCGCTTGAGCATCTCTACCTGTTCGCGTCATCGGTTTATGTTTTTCATCTTTATTTATTGCGTAATGTAGAAAAACGATTAAATCGCGTATATACTGTCATATTGCGCAATGAAAGAGTCATTTGAAGTATTTTTTTAGTGTTTCATCAAATTTGGAAATATCTTTCTTAAAAAACATGCTATGGTCTTCTAAGTGGTTTTATTATATTCTGCTCAAGCTCTTTTACTTCTTCGCGACATCGGTTTATCTCTTTCATCTTCATTGATTGCGCAATGTTGAAAACGATTAAATCGGTATCCTAAGTGGTATCATTATGTTGCGCTTGAGCATCTCTACCTGTTCGCGTCATCGGTTTATGTTTTTCATCTTTATTTATTGCGTAATGTAGAAAAACGATTAAATCGCGTATATACTGTCATATTGCGCAATGAAAGAGTCATTTGAAGCATTTTTTTAGTGTTTCATCAAATTTGGAAATATCTTTCTTAAAAAACATGCTATGGTCTTCTAAGTGGTTTCATTATATTCTGCTCAAGCTCTTTTACCTCTTCGCGACATCGGTTTATCTCTTTCATCTTCATTGATTGCGCAATGTTGAAAACGATTAAATCGGTATCCTAAGTGGTATCATTATGTTGCGCTTGAGCATCTCTACCTGTTCGCGTCATCGGTTTATGTTTTTCATCTTTATTTATTGCGCAATGTAGAAAAACGATTAAATCGCGTATAAACTGTCAAAAAAAAAAAAATGAATATTGCGCAAAAAAAGAGTCATTTGAAGCATTTTTTACATTTGCAAATATCTTTCTTAAAAAGAATGCAATGGTCTCCTAAGTGGGATCATTATGTTGCGCTTGAGCATCTCTACCTGTTCGCGTCATCGGTTTATGTTTTTCATCATTATTTATTGCGCAATGTTTTAAACGATTAAATCGGTATCCTAAGTGGTATCATTATGTTGCGCTTGAGCATCTCTACCTGTTCGCGTCATCGGTTTATGTTTTTCATCTTTATTTATTGCGTAATGTAGAAAAACGATTAAATCGCGTATATACTGTCATATTGCGCAATGAAAGAGTCATTTGAAGTATTTTTTTAGTGTTTCATCAAATTTGGAAATATCTTTCTTAAAAAACATGCTATGGTCTTCTAAGTGGTTTTATTATATTCTGCTCAAGCTCTTTTACTTCTTCGCGACATCGGTTTATCTCTTTCATCTTCATTGATTGCGCAATGTTGAAAACGATTAAATCGGTATCCTAAGTGGTATCATTATGTTGCGCTTGAGCATCTCTACCTGTTCGCGTCATCGGTTTATGTTTTTCATCTTTATTTATTGCGTAATGGAGAAAAACGATTAAATCGCGTATATACTGTCATATTGCGCAATGAAAGAGTCATTTGAAGCATTTTTTTAGTGTTTCATCAAATTTGGAAATATCTTTCTTAAAAAACATGCTATGGTCTTCTAAGTGGTTTCATTATATTCTGCTCAAGCTCTTTTACCTCTTCGCGACATCGGTTTATCTCTTTCAGCTTCATTGATTGCGCAATGTTGAAAACGATTAAATCGGTATCCTAAGTGGTATCATTATGTTGCGCTTGAGCATCTCTACCTGTTCGCGTCATCGGTTTATGTTTTTCATCTTTATTTATTGCGCAATGTAGAAAAACGATTAAATCGCGTATAAACTGTCAAAAAAAAAAAAATGAATATTGCGCAAAAAAAGAGTCATTTGAAGCATTTTTTACATTTGCAAATATCTTTAAAAAAAAAAAAAAACATGCTATGGTCTTCTAAGTGGTTTCATTATGTTCTGCTCAAGCTCTTCTACCTGTTCGCGACATCGGTTTATCTCTTTCATCTTTATTGATTGCGCAATGTTGAAAACGATTAAATCGCGTATATACTGTCCTATTGCGCAATAAAAGAGTCATTTGAAGAATTTTTTTAGTTTTTCATCACATTTATCTTTTTTTAAAAGTGGTTTCATTATGTTCTGCTCAAGCTCAAGCTCTTTTACCTCTTCGCGACATTGGTTTATCTCTTTCATCTTTATTGATTGCGCAATGTTGAAAACGATTAAATCGCGTATATACTGTCATATTTTGCAATAAGAGAGCCATTTGAAGCATTTTTTTAGTTTTTTTTATCACATTTGCAAATATCTTTCTTAAAAAGAATGCCATGGTCTCATAAGAGGTATCATAATGTTGCGCTTGAGCATCTCTACCTGTTCGCGTCATCGGTTTATGTTTTTCATCTTTATTTATTGCGCAATGTAGAAAAACGATTAAATCGCGTATAAACTGTCAAAAAAAAAATGAATATTGCGCAAAAAAAGAGTCATTTGAAGCATTTTTTACATTTGCAAATATCTTTAAAAAAAAAAAAACATGCTATGGTCTTCTAAGTGGTTTCATTATGTTCTGCTCAAGCTCTTCTACCTGTTCGCGACATCGGTTTATCTCTTTCATCTTTATTGATTGCGCAATGTTGAAAACGATTAAATCGCGTATATACTGTCCTATTGCGCAATAAAAGAGTAATTTGAAGAATTTTTTTAGTTTTTCATCACATTTATCTTTTTTTAAAAGTGGTTTCATTATGTTCTGCTCAAGCTCAAGCTCTTTTACCTCTTCGCGACATTGGTTTATCTCTTTCATCTTTATTGATTGCGCAATGTTGAAAACGATTAAATCGCGTATATACTGTCATATTTTGCAATAAGAGAGCCATTTGAAGCATTTTTTTAGTTTTTTTATCACATTTGCAAATATCTTTCTTAAAAAGAATGCCATGGTCTCATAAGAGGTATCATAATGTTGCGCTTGAGCATCTCTACCTGTTCGCGTCATCGGTTTATGTTTTTCATCATTATTTATTGCGCAATGTTTTAAACGATTAAATCGGTATCCTAAGTGGTATCATTATGTTGCGCTTGAGCATCTCTACCTGTTCGCGTCATCGGTTTATGTTTTTCATCTTCATTTATTGCGTAATGTAGAAAAACGATTAAATCGCGTATACACTGTCATATTGCGCAATAAAAGAGTCATTTGAAGCATTTTTTTAGTGTTTCATCAAATTTGGAAATATCTTTCTTAAAAAACATGCTATGGTCTTCTAAGTGGTTTTATTATATTCTGCTCAAGCTCTTTTACTTCTTCGCGACATCGGTTTATCTCTTTCATCTTCATTGATTGCGCAATGTTGAAAACGATTAAATCGGTATCCTAAGTGGTATCATTATGTTGCGCTTGAGCATCTCTACCTGTTCGCGTCATCGGTTTATGTTTTTCATCTTTATTTATTGCGCAATGTAGAAAAACGATTAAATCGCGTATAAACTATCAAAAAAAAAAAAAAATGAATATTGCGCAAAAAAAGAGTCATTTGAAGCATTTTTTACATTTGCAAATATCTTTTAAAAAAAAAAAAACATGCTATGGTCTTCTAAGTGGTTTCATTATGTTCTGCTCAAGCTCTTCTACCTGTTCGCGACATCGGTTTATCTCTTTCATCTTTATTGATTGCGCAATGTTGAAAACGATTAAATCGCGTATATATTGTCCTATTGCGCAATAAAAGAGTCATTTGAAGAATTTTTTTAGTATTTCATCACATTTATCTTTTTTAAAAGTGGTTTCATTATGTTCTGCTCAAGCTCAAGCTCTTTTACCTCTTCGCGACATTGGTTTATCTCTTTTATCTTTATTGATTGCGCAATGTTGAAAACGATTAAATCGCGTATATACTGTCATATTTTGCAATAAGAGAGCCATTTGAAGCATTTTTTAGTTTTTTTATCACATTTGCAAATATCTTTCTTAAAAAGAATGCCATGGTCTCATAAGAGGTATCATAATGTTGCGCTTGAGCATCTCTACCTGTTCGCGTCATCGGTTTATGTTTTTCATCATTATTTATTGCGCAATGTTTTAAACGATTAAATCGGTATCCTAAGTGGTATCATTATGTTGCGCTTGAGCATCTCTACCTGTTCGCGTCATCGGTTTATGTTTTTCATCATTATTTATTGCGCAATGTTTTAAACGATTAAATCGGTATCCTAAGTGGTATCATTATGTTGCGCTTGAGCATCTCTACCTGTTCGCGTCATCGGTTTATGTTTTTCATCTTTATTTATTGCGCAATGTAGAAAAACGATTAAATCGCGTATAAACTGTCCTATTGCGCAATAAAAGAGTCATTTGAAGAATTTTTTTAGTTTTTCATCACATTTATCTTTTTTTAAAAGTGGTTTCATTATGTTCTGCTCAAGCTCAAGCTCTTTTACCTCTTCGCGACATTGGTTTATCTCTTTCATCTTTATTGATTGCGCAATGTTGAAAACGATTAAATCGCGTATATACTGTCATATTTTGCAATAAGAGAGCCATTTGAAGCATTTGTTTAGTTTTTTTATCACATTTGCAAATATCTTTCTTAAAAAGAATGCCATGGTCTCATAAGAGGTATCATAATGTTGCGCTTGAGCATCTCTACCTGTTCGCGTCATCGGTTTATGTTTTTCATCTTTATTTATTGCGTAATGTAGAAAAACGATTAAATCGCGTATATACTGTCATATTGCGCAATGAAAGAGTCATTTGAAGCATTTTTTACATTTGCAAATATCTTTAAAAAAAAAAAAAAAAACATGCTATGGTCTTCTAAGTGGTTTCATTATGTTCTGCTCAAGCTCTTCTACCTGTTCGCGACATCGGTTTATCTCTTTCATCTTTATTGATTGCGCAATGTTGAAAACGATTAAATCGCGTATATACTGTCATATTTTGCAATAAGAGAGCCATTTGAAGCATTTTTTTAGTTTTTTTATCACATTTGCAAATATCTTTCTTAAAAAGAATGCCATGGTCTCATAAGAGGTATCATAATGTTGCGCTTGAGCCTCTCTACCTGTTTGCGTCATCGGTTTATGTTTTTCATCTTTATTTATTGCGTAATGTAGAAAAACGATTAAATCGCGTATATACTGTCATATTGCGCAATGAAAGAGTCATTTGAAGCATTTTTTTAGTGTTTCATCAAATTTGCAAATATGTTTCTTAAAAAACATGCTATGGTCTTCTAAGTGGTTTCATTATATTCTGCTCAAGCTCTTTTACCTGTTCGCGACAATCGGTTTATGTTTTTCATCATTATTTATTGCGCAATGTTTTAAACGATTAAATCGGTATCCTAAGTGGTATCATTATGTTGCGCTTGAGCATCTCTACCTGTTCGCGTCATCGGTTTATGTTTTTCATATTTATTCATTGCGTAATGTAGAAAAACGATTAAATCGCGTATATACTGTCATATTGCGCAATGAAAGAGTCATTTGAAGCATTTTTTTAGTTTTTCATCAAATTTGCAAATATCTTTTTTTTTATTTTTTTTAAACATACTATGGTCTTCTAAGTGGTTTCATTATGTTCTGCTCAAGCTCTTCTACCTGTTCGCGACATCGGTTTATCTCTTTCATCTTTATTGATTGCGCAATGTTGAAAACGATTAAATCGCGTATATTGCGCAATGTCATATTGCGCTTTTACCTGTTCGCGACATCGGTTTATCTCATTCATCTTCATTGATTGCGCAATGTTGAAAACGATTAAATCGCGTATATACTGTCATATTTCGCAATTAAGAGAGCCATTTGAAGCATGTTTTACATTTGCAAACATCTTTTGTTCGTTTTGAATGACATGTGCAAATATCTTTCTTGAAAAGAGTGCTATGGTCTCCTAAGTGGTTTCATTATGTTCTGTTCAAGCTCTTTTAACTCTTCGCGTCATCGGTTTATGTTTTTCATCATTATTTATTGCGCAATGTTGAAAACGATTAAATCGCGTATATACTGTCATATTGCGCAATGAAAGAGTCATTTGAAGCATTTTTTTAGTTTTTCATCAAATTTGCAAATATCTTTCTTGAAAAGAGTGCTATGGTCTTCTAAGTGGTTTTATTATATTGCGCTTGAGCATCTCTACCTCTTCGCGACATCGGTTTATCTCTTTCATCTTCATTGATTGCGCAATGTTTTAAACGATTAAATCGGTATCCAAAGTGGTATCATTATGTTGCGCTTGAGCATCTCTACCTGTTCGCGTCATCGGTTTATGTTTTTCATCTTTATTTATTGCGTAATGTTTAAAAAGATCAACTCGGTCTCCTTTACCTTTTCGCGACATCGATTTATGTTTTTCATCCTTATTTATTGCGCAATGTTTAAAACAGGCTCTGAATTACATGAAGAGATAACAAAACTTTAATTTCAGAGTAAGGACATAAGATTGGCGTAGCCACGAGGGAAAGGGTAAGGAAGCCCCCCCCCCTAATACAGGCACGGTATTACATGAAGATAAAACAAAACTTTAATTTCAGATGGACATATCATAGTCCAGAAAGAGTAAGGAAATAAGATTGGCGTAGCCACGAGGGAAAGGGTGAGGAAGACCCCCCCCCCCCACTAATACAGGCACTGTATTACATGAAGATAAAACAAAACTTTAATTTCAGATGGACATATCATAGTCCAGAAAGAGTAAGGAAATAAGATTGGCGTAGCCACGAGGGAAAGGGTGAGGAAGCCACCCCCCTAATACAGTCACTGTATTACATGAAGATAAAACAAAACTTTAATTTCAGTTGGACAGAGTAAGGAAATAAGATTGGCGTAGCCACGAGGGAAAGGGTGAGGAAGCCCCCCCCCCCTAATACAGGCACTGTATTATATAAAGAGATAACAAAACTTTAATTTCAGTAAGGAAATAAGATTGGCGTAGCCACGAGGGAAAGGGTGAGGAAGCCACCCGCCTAATACAGGCACGGTATTACATGAAGATAAAACTAAACTTTAATTTCAGTTGGACATATCATAGTCCAGAAAGAGTAAGGCGTAGCCACGAGGGAAAGGGTGAGGAAGCCCCCCCCCCCCTAATACAGGCACGGTATTACATGAAGATAAAACTAAACTTTAATTTCAGTTGGACAAATCATAGTCCAGAAAGAATAAGGAAATAAGATTGGCGTAGCCACGAGGGAAAGGGTGAGGAAGCCCCCCCCCCCCGCCCCTAATACAGGCACTGTATTAAATGAAGATAAAACAAAACTTTAATTTTAGTTGGACATATCATAGTCCAGAAAGAGTAAAGAAATAAGATTGGCGTAGCCACGAGGGAAAGGGTGAGGAAGCCCCCCCCCCCTAATACAGGCACTGTATTAAATGAAGATATAACAAAACTTTAATTTCAGTCGGACATATCATAGTTGAGAAAGCGTAAGGAAATGTGGTCGGTGTAGCCACGAGGGGAAGAGGGGGGGGGGGAAGGGGGCTGGCTGGCTCGCCTAATACAGGACCTGAATTACATGAAGAGATAACAAAACTTTAGTTTCAGTTTAATTTCAGTAAGGAAATAAGATTGGCGTAGCCACGAGGGAAAAGGTGAGGAAGCCCCCCCCCCTAATACAGGCACGGTATTAAATGAAGATAAAACAAAACTTTAATTTCAGTTGGACAAATCATAGTCCAGAAAGAGTAAGGCGTAGCCAAGAGGGAAAGGGTGAGGAAGCCCCCCCCCCCCTCCTAATACAGGCACGGTATTACATGAAGATAAAACAAAACTTTAATTTCAGTTGGACATATCATAGTCCAGAAAGAGTAAGGAAATAAGATTGGCGTAGCCACGAGGGAAAGGGTGAGGAAGCCCCCCCTAATACAGGCACTGTATTAAATGAAGATAAAACAAAACTTTAATTTCAGTTGGGACATATCATAGACCTGAAAGAGTAAGGAAATAAGATTGGCGTAGCCACGAGGGAAAGGGTGAGGAAGCCACCCCCCTAATACAGTCACTGTATTACATGAAGATAAAACCAAACTTTAATTTCAGTTGGACATATCATAGTCCAGAAAGAGTAAGGAAATAAGATTGGCGTAGCCATGAGGGAAAGGGTGAGGAAGCCCCCCCCCCCAATACAGGCACTGTATTATATGAAGAGATAACAAAACTTTAATTTCAGTCGGACATATCATAGTTGAGAAAGCTTAGGGAAATGTGGTTGGTGTAGCCACGAGGGGAAGAGGGGGGGGGGGGTGGGGGCTGGCTGGCTCGCCTAATACAGGACCTGAATTACATGAAGAGATAACAAAACTTTAGTTTCAGTTTAATTTCAGTAAGGAAATAAGATTGGCATAGCCACGAGGGAAAGGGTGAGGAAGCCACCCCCCTAATACAGTCACTGTATTACATGAAGATAAAACCAAACTTTAATTTCAGTTGGACATATCATAGTCCAGAAAGAGTAAGGAAATAAGATTGGCGTAGCCACGAGGGAAAGGGTGAGGAAGCCCCCCCCCCCTAATACAGGCACGGTATTACATGAAAATAAAAGAAAACTTTAATTTCAGTTGGACATATCATAGTTGAGAAAGCGTAAGGAAATGTGGTTGGTGTAGCCACGAGGGGAAGAGGGGGGGGGGCTGGCTGGCTCGCCTAATACAGGACCTGAATTACATGAAGAGATAACAAAACTTTAATTTCAGTTTAATTTCAGTAAGGAAATAAGATTGGCATAGCCACGAGGGAAAGGGTGAGGAAGCCCCCCCCCCCCCCTAATACAGGCACGGTATTAAATGAAGATAAAACAAAACTTTAATTTCAGTTGGACATATCATAGTCCAGAAAGAGTAAAGAAATAAGATTGGCGTAGCCACGAGGGAAAGGGTGAGGAAGCCCCCCCTAATACAGGCACGGTATTACATGAAGATAAAACAAAACTTTAATTTCAGTTGGACATATCATAGTCCAGAAAGAGTAAGGAAATAAGATTGGCGTAGCCACGAGGGAAAGGGTGAGGAAGCCCCCCTAATACAGGCACTGTATTAAATGAAGATAAAACAAAACTTTAAATTCAGTTGGACATATCATAGTCCAGAAAGAGTAAGTAATAAGATTGGCGTAGCCACGAGGGAAAGGGTGAGGAAGCCCCCCCCCCCTAATACAGGCACTGTATTAAATGAAGATAAAACAAAGCTTTAATTTCAGTTGGACATATCATAGTCCAGAAAGAGTAAGTAATAAGATTGGCGTAGCCACGAGGGAAAGGGTGAGGAAGCCCCCCTAATACAGGCACTGTATTAAATGAAGATAAAACAAAACTTTAAATTCAGTTGGACATATCATAGTCCAGAAAGAGTAAGTAATAAGATTGGCGTAGCCACGAGGGAAAGGGTGAGGAAGCCCCCCCCCCTAATACAGGCACTGTATTAAATGAAGATAAAACAAAGCTTTAATTTCAGATGGACATATCATAGTCCAGAAAGAGTAAGGAAATAAGATTGGCGTAGCCACGAGGGAAAGGGTGAGGAAGCCACCCCCCCTAATACAGTCACTGTATTACATGAAGATAAACAAAACTTTAATTTCAGTTGGACAGAGTAAGGAAATAAGATTGGCGTAGCCACGAGGGAAAGGGTGAGGAAGCCCCCCCCCCCCTAATACAGGCACTGTATTATATAAAGAGATAACAAAACTTTAATTTCAGTAAGGAAATAAGATTGGCGTAGCCACGAGGGAAAGGGTGAGGAAGCCACCCCCCCTAATACAGGCACGGTATTACATGAAGATAAAACTAAACTTTAATTTCAGTTGGACATATCATAGTCCAGAAAGAGTAAGGCGTAGCCACGAGGGAAAGGGTGAGGAAGCCCCCCCCCCCTAATACAGGCACGGTATTAAATGAAGATAAAACAAAACTTTAATTTCAGTTGGACATATCATAGTCCAGAAAGAGTAAGGCGTAGCCAAGAGGGAAAGGGTGAGGAAGCCCCCCCCCCCCCCACCCCCTCCTAATACAGGCACGGTATTACATGAAGATAAAACAAAACTTTAATTTCAGTTGGACATATCATAGTCCAGAAAGAGTGAGGAAGCCCCCCCCCCCCTAATACAGGCACTGTATTAAATGAAGATAAAACAAAACTTTAATTTCAGTTGGGACATATCATAGTCCAGAAAGAGTAAGGAAATAAGATTGGTGTAGCCATGAGGGAAAGGGTGAGGAAGCCACCCCCCTAATACAGGCACTGTATTACATGAAGATAAAACAAAACTTTAATTTCAGTTGGACATATCATAGTCCAGAAAGAGTAAGGAAATAAGATTGGCGTAGCCACGAGGGAAAGGGTGAGGAAGCCACCCCCCTAATACAGTCACTGTATTACATGAAGATAAAACCAAACTTTAATTTCAGTTGGACATATCATAGTCCAGAAAGAGTAAGGAAATAAGATTGGCGTAGCCACGAGGGAAAGGGTGAGGAAGCCCCCCCCCCCCAATACAGGCACTGTATTATATGAAGAGATAACAAAACTTTAATTTCAGTCGGACATATCATAGTTGAGAAAGCTTAGGGAAATGTGGGTTGTGTAGCCACGAGGGGAAGAGGGGGGGGGGGGTGGGGCTGGCTGGCTCGCCTAATACAGGACCTGAATTACATGAAGAGATAACAAAACTTTAGTTTCAGTTTAATTTCAGTAAGGAAATAAGATTGGCGTAGCCACGAGGGAAAGGGTGAGGAAGCCCCCCCCCCCCTAATACAGGCACGGTATTAAATGAAGATAAAACAAAACTTTAATTTCAGTTGGACATATCATAGTCCAGAAAGAGTAAGGAAATAAGATTGGCGTAGCCACGAGGGAAAGGGTGAGGAAGCCACCCCCCTAATACAGGCACTGTATTACATGAAGATAAAACAAAACTTTAATTTCAGTTGGACATATCATAGTTGAGAAAGCGTAAGGAAATGTGGTTGGTGTAGCCACGAGGGGAAGAGGGGGGGGGGGGCTGGCTGGCTCGCCTAATACAGGACCTGAATTACATGAAGAGATAACAAAACTTTAATTTCAGTTTAATTTCAGTAAGGAAATAAGATTGGCATAGCCACGAGGGAAAGGGTGAGGAAGCCCCCCCCCCCCCCCTAATACAGGCACGGTATTAAATGAAGATAAAACAAAACTTTAATTTCAGTTGGACATATCATAGTCCAGAAAGAGTAAAGAAATAAGATTGGCGTAGCCACGAGGGAAAGGGTGAGGAAGCCCCCCCCCCTAATACAGGCACGGTATTACATGAAGATAAAACAAAACTTTAATTTCAGTTGGACATATCATAGTCCAGAAAGAGTAAGGAAATAAGATTGGCGTAGCCACGAGGGAAAGGGTGAGGAAGCCCCCCCTAATACAGGCACTGTATTAAATGAAGATAAAACAAAACTTTAAATTCAGTTGGACATATCATAGTCCAGAAAGAGTAAGTAATAAGATTGGCGTAGCCACGAGGGAAAGGGTGAGGAAGCCCCCCCCCCCCCTAATACAGGCACTGTATTAAATGAAGATAAAACAAAGCTTTAATTTCAGTTGGACATATCATAGTCCAGAAAGAGTAAGGCGTAGCCACGAGGGAAAGGGTGAGGAAGCCCCCCTAATACAGGCACTGTATTAAATGAAGATAAAACAAAACTTTAAATTCAGTTGGACATATCATAGTCCAGAAAGAGTAAGTAATAAGATTGGCGTAGCCACGAGGGAAAGGGTGAGGAAGCCCCCCCCCCCTAATACAGGCACTGTATTAAATGAAGATAAAACAAAGCTTTAATTTCAGATGGACATATCATAGTCCAGAAAGAGTAAGGAAATAAGATTGGCGTAGCCACGAGGGAAAGGGTGAGGAAGCCACCCCCCTAATACAGTCACTGTATTACATGAAGATAAAACAAAACTTTAATTTCAGTTGGACAGAGTAAGGAAATAAGATTGGCGTAGCCACGAGGGAAAGGGTGAGGAAGCCCCCCCCCCCCTAATACAGGCACTGTATTATATAAAGAGATAACAAAACTTTAATTTCAGTAAGGAAATAAGATTGGCGTAGCCACGAGGGAAAGGGTGAGGAAGCCACCCCCCCTAATACAGGCACGGTATTACATGAAGATAAAACTAAACTTTAATTTCAGTTGGACATATCATAGTCCAGAAAGAGTAAGGCGTAGCCACGAGGGAAAGGGTGAGGAAGCCCCCCCCCCCCCCTAATACAGGCACGGTATTAAATGAAGATAAAACAAAACTTTAATTTCAGTTGGACATATCATAGTCCAGAAAGAGTAAGGCGTAGCCAAGAGGGAAAGGGGTGACGAAGCCCCCCCCCCCCTCCTAATACAGGCACGGTATTACATGAAGATAAAACAAAACTTTAATTTCAGTTGGACATATCATAGTCCAGAAAGAGTAAGGAAATAAGATTGGCGTAGCCACGAGGGAAAGGGTGAGGAAGCACCCCCCCCCCTAATACAGGCACTGTATTAAATGAAGATAAAACAAAACTTTAATTTCAGTTGGGACATATCATAGTCCAGAAAGAGTAAGGAAATAAGATTGGCGTAGCCACGAGGGAAAGGGTGAGGAAGCCCCCCCCCCAATACAGGCACTGTATTATATGAAGAGATAACAAAACTTTAATTTCAGTCGGACATATCATAGTTGAGAAAGCTTAGGGAAATGTGGTTGGTGTAGCCACGAGGGGAAGAGGGGGGGGGGGGGTGGGGGCTGGCTGGCTCGCCTAATACAGGACCTGAATTACATGAAGAGATAACAAAACTTTAGTTTCAGTTTAATTTCAGTAAGGAAATAAGATTGGCGTAGCCACGAGGGAAAGGGTGAGGAAGCCCCCCCCCCCTAATACAGGCACGGTATTACATGAAAATAAAAGAAAACTTTAATTTCAGTTGGACATATCATAGTCCAGAAAGAGTAAAGAAATAAGATTGGCGTAGCCACGAGGGAAAGGGTGAGGAAGCCCCCCCCCCCCCTAATACAGGCACGGTATTACATGAAGATAAAACAAAACTTTAATTTCAGTTGGACATATCATAGTCCAGAAAGAGTAAGGAAATAAGATTGGCGTAGCCACGAGGGAAAGGGTGAGGAAGCCCCCCTAATACAGGCACTGTATTAAATGAAGATAAAACAAAACTTTAAATTCAGTTGGACATATCATAGTCCAGAAAGAGTAAGTAATAAGATTGGCGTAGCCACGAGGGAAAGGGTGAGGAAGCCCCCCCCCCCCTAATACAGGCACTGTATTAAATGAAGATAAAACAAAGCTTTAATTTCAGTTGGACATATCATAGTCCAGAAAGAGTAAGGCGTAGCCACGAGGGAAAGGGTGAGGAAGCCCCCCCCCCCCACTAATACAGGCACTGTATTACATGAAGAGAAAACAAAGCTTTAATTTCAGTTAGACATATCAAAGTCCAGAAAGAGTAAGGAAATAAGATTGGGGTAGCCACAAGGGAAAGGGTGAGGAAGCCCCCACCCCCCTCCCTCCCCCCTAATACAGGCACGGTATTACATGAAGATAAAACAAAACTTTTATTTCAGTTGGACATATCATAGTCCAGAAAGAGTAAGGAAATAAGATTGGCGTAGCCACGAGGGAAAGGGTGAGGAAGCCCCCCCCCCTAATACAGGCACTGTATTACATGAAGATAAAACAAAACTTTAATTTCAGTCAGACATATATTATAGTTGAGAAAGCGTAAGGAAATGTGGTTGGTGTAGCCACGAGGGGAAGAGGGGGGGGGGGGGCTGGCTGGCTCGCCTAATACAGGACCTGAATTACATGAAGAGATAACAAAACTTTAATTTCAGTTTAATTTCAGTAAGGAAATAAGATTGGCGTAGCCACGAGGGAAAGGGTGAGGAAGCCCCCCCCCCCCCCTAATACAGGCACGGTATTAAATGAAGATAAAACAGAACTTTAATTTCAGTTGGACATATCATAGTCCAGAAAGAGTAAAGAAATAAGATTGGCGTAGCCACGAGGGAAAGGGTGAGGAAGCCCCCCCCCCCTAATACAGGCACTGTATTATATGAAGAGATAACAAAACTTTAATTTCAGTCGGACATATCATAGTTGAGAAAGCGTAAGGAAATGTGGTTGTCGTAGCCATGAGGGGAAGAGGGGGGGGGGGGGGGGTGGGGCTGGCTGGCTTGCCCTATACAGGACCTGAATTACATGAAGAGATAACAAAACTTTAATTTCAGTTTAATTTCAGTAAGGAAATAAGATTGGCGTAGCCACGAGGGAAAGGGTGAGGAAGCCCCCCCCCCTAATACAGGCACTGTATTAAATGAAGATAAAACAAAACTTTAATTTCAGTTGGACATATCATAGTAAAGAATCAAGATTGGCGTAGCCACGAGGGAAAGGGTGAGGAAGCCCCCCCCCCCTAATACAGGCACTGTATTAAATGAATATAAAACAAAACTTTAATTTTAGTTGGACATATCATAGTCCAGAAAGAGTAAAGAAATAAGATTGGCGTAGCCACGTGGGAAAGGGTGAGGAAGCCCCCCCCCCCACTAATACAGGCACTGTATTACATGAAGATAAAACAAAGCTTTAATTTCAGTTAGACATATCAAAGTCCAGAAAGAGTAAGTAAATAAGATGGCGTAGCCACAAGGGAAAGGGTGAGGAAGCCCCCCCCCCTAATACAGGCACGGTATTACATGAAGATAAAACAAAACCTTAATTTCAGTTGGACATATCATAGTCCAGAAAGAGTAAGGAAATAAGATTGGCGTAGCCACGAGGGAAAGGGTGAGGAAGCCACCCCCTAATACAGTCACTGTATTACATGAAAATAAAACAAAACTTTAATTTCAGTTGGACATATCATAGTCCAGAAAGAGTAAGGAGATAAGATTGGCGTAGCCACGAGGTAAAGGGTGAGGAAGCCACCCCCCTAATACAGTCACTGTATTACATGAAAATAAAAGAATAACTTTAATTTCAGTCGGACATATCATAGTTGAGAAAGCGTAAGGAAATGTGGTTGGTGTAGCCACGAGGGGAAGAGGGGGGGGGGGGGGGCTGGCTGGCTCGCCTAATACAGGACCTGAATTACATGAAGATATAACAAAACTTTAATTTCAGTTTAATTTCAGTAAGGAAATAAGATTGGCGTAGCCACGAGGGAAAGGGTGAGGAAGCCCCCCCCCCTAATACAGGCACGGTATTAAATGAAGATAAAACAGAACTTTAATTTCAGTTGGACATATCATAGTCCAGAAAGAATAAGGAAGTAAGATTGGCGTAGCCACAAGGGAAAGGGTGAGGAAACCCCCCTAATACAGGCACTGTATTATATGAAGATATAACAAAACTTTAATTTCAGTTGGACATATCATAGTTGAGAAAGCTTAAGGAAATGTGGTTGGTGTAGCCACGAGGGGAAGAGGGGGGGGGGGGGGGGGGGCTGGCTGGCTCGCCTAATACAGGACCTGAATTA
Source organism: Strongylocentrotus droebachiensis (assembly GCA_035222895.1). NCBI lineage: Eukaryota > Metazoa > Echinodermata > Echinoidea > Camarodonta > Strongylocentrotidae > Strongylocentrotus > Strongylocentrotus droebachiensis. The sequence goes on along the minus strand of JAVYIG010005333.1, from coordinate 30,044 downwards.
CATGAAGAGATAACAAAACTTTAATTTCAGTTTAATTTCAGTAAGGAAATAAGATTGGCGTAGCCACGAGGGAAAGGGTGTGGAAGCCCCCCCCCCCCCCCCCCTAATACAGGCACGGTATTAAATGAAGATAAAACAGAACTTTAATTTCAGTTGGACATATCATAGTCCAGAAAGAGTAAAGAAATAAGATTGGCGTAGCCACGAGGGAAAGGGTGAGGAAGCCCCCCCCCCCCTAATACAGGCACGGTATTACATGAAGATAAAACAAAACTTTAATTTCAGTTGGACATATCATAGTCCAGAAAGAGTAAGGCGTAGCCACGAGGGAAAGGGTGAGGAAGCCCCCCCCTAATACAGGCACTGTATTAAATGAAGATAAAACAAAACTTTAATTTCAGTTGGACATATCATAGTCCAGAAAGAGTAAGGCGTAGCCACGAGGGAAAGGGTGAGGAAGCCCCCCCACTAATACAGGCACTGTATTACATGAAGAGAAAACAAAGCTTTAATTTCAGTTAGACATATCAAAGTCCAGAAAGAGTAAGGAAATAAGATTGGGGTAGCCACAAGGGAAAGGGTGAGGAAGCCACCCCCCTAATACAGTCACTGTATTACATGAAAATAAAAGAATAACTTTAATTTCAGTCGGACATATCATAGTTGAGAAAGCGTAAGGAAATGTGGTTGGTGTAGCCAAGAGGGGAAGAGGGGGGGGGGGGGGGCTGGCTGGCTCGCCTAATACAGGACCTGAATTACATGAAGAGATAACAAAACTTTAATTTCAGTTTAATTTCAGTAAGGAAATAAGATTGGCGTAGCCACGAGGGAAAGGGTGAGGAAGCCCCCCCCCCTAATACAGGCACGGTATTAAATGAAGATAAAACAGAACTTTAATTTCAGTTGGACATATCATAGTCCAGAAAGAGTAAAGAAATAAGATTGGCGTAGCCACGAGGGAAAGGGTGAGGAAGCCCCCCCCCCCTAATACAGGCACTGTATTAAATGAAGATATAACAAAACTTTAATTTCAGTTGGACATATCATAGTCCAGAAAGAATAAGGAAGTAAGATTGGCGTAGCCACGAGGGAAAGGGTGAGGAAGCCCCCCCTAATACAGGCACTGTATTATATGAAGATATAACAAAACTTTAATTTCAGTTGGACATATCATAGTCCAGAAAGAGTAAAGAAATAAGATTGGCGTAGCCACGAGGGAAAGGGTGAGGAAGCCCCCCCCCCTAATACAGGCACGGTATTACATGAAGATAAAACAAAACTTTAATTTCAGTTGGACATATCATAGTCCAGAAAGAGTAAGGCGTAGCCACGAGGGAAAGGGTGAGGAAGCCCCCCCCCCCTAATACAGGCACTGTATTAAATGAAGATAAAACAAAACTTTAATTTCAGTTGGACATATCATAGTCCAGAAAGAGTAAGGCGTAGCCACGAGGGAAAGGGTGAGGAAGCCCCCCCCCCCTAATACAGGCACGGTATTAAATGAAGATAAAACAAAACTTTAATTTCAGTTGGACATATCATAGTCCAGAAAGAGTAAGGAAATAAGATTGGCGTAGCCATGAGGGAAAGGGTGAGGAAGCCACCCCCCTAATACAGGCACTGTATTACATGAAGATAAAACAAAACTTTAATTTCAGTTGGACATATCATAGTCCAGAAAGAGTAAGGAAATAAGATTGGCGTAGCCACGAGGGAAAGGGTGAGGAAGCCCCCCCCCCCTAATACAGGCACGGTATTACATGAAAATAAAAGAAAACTTTAATTTCAGTTGGACATATCATAATTGAGAAAGCGTAAGGAAATGTGGTTGGTGTAGCCACGAGGGGAAGAGGGGGGGGGGGCTGGCTGGCTCGCCTAATACAGGACCTGAATTACATGAAGAGATAACAAAACTTTAATTTCAGTTTAATTTCAGTAAGGAAATAAGATTGGCATAGCCACGAGGGAAAGGGTGAGGAAGCCCCCCCCCCCCTAATACAGGCACGGTATTAAATGAAGATAAAACAAAACTTTAATTTCAGTTGGACATATCATAGTCCAGAAAGAGTAAAGAAATAAGATTGGCGTAGCCACGAGGGAAAGGGTGAGGAAGCCCCCCCCCCCCTAATACAGGCACGGTATTACATGAAGATAAAACAAAACTTTAATTTCAGTTGGACATATCATAGTCCAGAAAGAGTAAGGAAATAAGATTGGCGTAGCCACGAGGGAAAGGGTGAGGAAGCCCCCCTAATACAGGCACTGTATTAAATGAAGATAAAACAAAACTTTAAATTCAGTTGGACATATCATAGTCCAGAAAGAGTAAGTAATAAGATTGGCGTAGCCACGAGGGAAAGGGTGAGGAAGCCCCCCCCCCTAATACAGGCACTGTATTAAATGAAGATAAAACAAAGCTTTAATTTCAGTTGGACATATCATAGTCCAGAAAGAGTAAGGCGTAGCCACGAGGGAAAGGGTGAGGAAGCCCCCCTAATACAGGCACTGTATTAAATGAAGATAAAACAAAACTTTAAATTCAGTTGGACATATCATAGTCCAGAAAGAGTAAGTAATAAGATTGGCGTAGCCACGAGGGAAAGGGTGAGGAAGCCCCCCCCCCCTAATACAGGCACGGTATTACATGAAAATAAAAGAAAACTTTAATTTCAGTTGGACATATCATAGTTGAGAAAGCGTAAGGAAATGTGGTTGGTGTAGCCACGAGGGGAAGAGGGGGGGGGGGGGGGCTGGCTGGCTCGCCTAATACAGGACCTGAATTACATGAAGAGATAACAAAACTTTAATTTCAGTTTAATTTCAGTAAGGAAATAAGATTGGCATAGCCACGAGGGAAAGGGTGAGGAAGCCCCCCCCCCCTAATACAGGCACGGTATTAAATGAAGATAAAACAAAACTTTAATTTCAGTTGGACATATCATAGTCCAGAAAGAGTAAAGAAATAAGATTGGCGTAGCCACGAGGGAAAGGGTGAGGAAGCCCCCCCCCCCTAATACAGGCACGGTATTACATGAAGATAAAACAAAACTTTAATTTCAGTTGGACATATCATAGTCCAGAAAGAGTAAGGAAATAAGATTGGCGTAGCCACGAGGGAAAGGGTGAGGAAGCCCCCCTAATACAGGCACTGTATTAAATGAAGATAAAACAAAACTTTAAATTCAGTTGGACATATCATAGTCCAGAAAGAGTAAGTAATAAGATTGGCGTAGCCACGAGGGAAAGGGTGAGGAAGCCCCCCCCCTAATACAGGCACTGTATTAAATGAAGATAAAACAAAGCTTTAATTTCAGTTGGACATATCATAGTCCAGAAAGAGTAAGTAATAAGATTGGCGTAGCCACGAGGGAAAGGGTGAGGAAGCCCCCCTAATACAGGCACTGTATTAAATGAAGATAAAACAAAACTTTAAATTCAGTTGGACATATCATAGTCCAGAAAGAGTAAGTAATAAGATTGGCGTAGCCACGAGGGAAAGGGTGAGGAAGCCCCCCCCCCTAATACAGGCACTGTATTAAATGAAGATAAAACAAAGCTTTAATTTCAGATGGACATATCATAGTCCAGAAAGAGTAAGGAAATAAGATTGGCGTAGCCACGAGGGAAAGGGTGAGGAAGCCACCCCCCTAATACAGTCACTGTATTACATGAAGATAAAACAAAACTTTAATTTCAGTTGGACAGAGTAAGGAAATAAGATTGGCGTAGCCACGAGGGAAAGGGTGAGGAAGCCCCCCCCCCCCTAATACAGGCACTGTATTATATAAAGAGATAACAAAACTTTAATTTCAGTAAGGAAATAAGATTGGCGTAGCCACGAGGGAAAGGGTGAGGAAGCCACCCCCCTAATACAGGCACGGTATTACATGAAGATAAAACTAAACTTTAATTTCAGTTGGACATATCATAGTCCAGAAAGAGTAAGGCGTAGCCACGAGGGAAAGGGTGAGGAAGCCCCCCCCCCTAATACAGGCACGGTATTAAATGAAGATAAAACAAAACTTTAATTTCAGTTGGACATATCATAGTCCAGAAAGAGTAAGGCGTAGCCAAGAGGGAAAGGGTGAGGAAGCCCCCCCCCCACCCCTCCTAATACAGGCACGGTATTACATGAAGATAAAACAAAACTTTAATTTCAGTTGGACATATCATAGTCCAGAAAGAGTGAGGAAGCCCCCCCCCCCCCCCCCCTAATACAGGCACTGTATTAAATGAAGATAAAACAAAACTTTAATTTCAGTTGGGACATATCATAGTCCAGAAAGAGTAAGGAAATAAGATTGGTGTAGCCATGAGGGAAAGGGTGAGGAAGCCACCCCCCTAATACAGGCACTGTATTACATGAAGATAAAACAAAACTTTAATTTCAGTTGGACATATCATAGTCCAGAAAGAGTAAGGAAATAAGATTGGCGTAGCCACGAGGGAAAGGGTGAGGAAGCCACCCCCCTAATACAGTCACTGTATTACATGAAGATAAAACCAAACTTTAATTTCAGTTGGACATATCATAGTCCAGAAAGAGTAAGGAAATAAGATTGGCGTAGCCACGAGGGAAAGGGTGAGGAAGCCCCCCCCCCCCAATACAGGCACTGTATTATATGAAGAGATAACAAAACTTTAATTTCAGTCGGACATATCATAGTTGAGAAAGCTTAGGGAAATGTGGTTGGTGTAGCCACGAGGGGAAGAGGGGGGGGGGGGGGTGGGGGCTGGCTGGCTCGCCTAATACAGGACCTGAATTACATGAAGAGATAACAAAACTTTAGTTTCAGTTTAATTTCAGTAAGGAAATAAGATTGGCGTAGCCACGAGGGAAAGGGTGAGGAAGCCCCCCCCCCTAATACAGGCACGGTATTAAATGAAGATAAAACAAAACTTTAATTTCAGTTGGACATATCATAGTCCAGAAAGAGTAAGGAAATAAGATTGGCGTAGCCATGAGGGAAAGGGTGAGGAAGCCACCCCCCTAATACAGGCACTGTATTACATGAAGATAAAACAAAACTTTAATTTCAGTTGGACATATCATAGTCCAGAAAGAGTAAGGAAATAAGATTGGCGTAGCCACGAGGGAAAGGGTGAGGAAGCCCCCCCCCCCCTAATACAGGCACGGTATTACATGAAAATAAAAGAAAACTTTAATTTCAGTTGGACATATCATAGTTGAGAAAGCGTAAGGAAATGTGGTTGGTGTAGCCACGAGGGGAAGAGGGGGGGGGGGGCTGGCTGGCTCGCCTAATACAGGACCTGAATTACATGAAGAGATAACAAAACTTTAATTTCAGTTTAATTTCAGTAAGGAAATAAGATTGGCATAGCCACGAGGGAAAGGGTGAGGAAGCCCCCCCCCCTAATACAGGCACGGTATTAAATGAAGATAAAACAAAACTTTAATTTCAGTTGGACATATCATAGTCCAGAAAGAGTAAAGAAATAAGATTGGCGTAGCCACGAGGGAAAGGGTGAGGAAGCCCCCCCCCCCTAATACAGGCACGGTATTACATGAAGATAAAACAAAACTTTAATTTCAGTTGGACATATCATAGTCCAGAAAGAGTAAGGAAATAAGATTGGCGTAGCCACGAGGGAAAGGGTGAGGAAGCCCCCCTAATACAGGCACTGTATTAAATGAAGATAAAACAAAACTTTAAATTCAGTTGGACATATCATAGTCCAGAAAGAGTAAGTAATAAGATTGGCGTAGCCACGAGGGAAAGGGTGAGGAAGCCCCCCCCCCCTAATACAGGCACTGTATTAAATGAAGATAAAACAAAGCTTTAATTTCAGTTGGACATATCATAGTCCAGAAAGAGTAAGGCGTAGCCACGAGGGAAAGGGTGAGGAAGCCCCCCTAATACAGGCACTGTATTAAATGAAGATAAAACAAAACTTTAAATTCAGTTGGACATATCATAGTCCAGAAAGAGTAAGTAATAAGATTGGCGTAGCCACGAGGGAAAGGGTGAGGAAGCCCCCCCCCCTAATACAGGCACTGTATTAAATGAAGATAAAACAAAGCTTTAATTTCAGATGGACATATCATAGTCCAGAAAGAGTAAGGAAATAAGATTGGCGTAGCCACGAGGGAAAGGGTGAGGAAGCCACCCCCCTAATACAGTCACTGTATTACATGAAGATAAAACAAAACTTTAATTTCAGTTGGACAGAGTAAGGAAATAAGATTGGCGTAGCCACGAGGGAAAGGGTGAGGAAGCCCCCCCCCCCTAATACAGGCACTGTATTATATAAAGAGATAACAAAACTTTAATTTCAGTAAGGAAATAAGATTGGCGTAGCCACGAGGGAAAGGGTGAGGAAGCCACCCCCCTAATACAGGCACGGTATTACATGAAGATAAAACTAAACTTTAATTTCAGTTGGACATATCATAGTCCAGAAAGAGTAAGGCGTAGCCACGAGGGAAAGGGTGAGGAAGCCCCCCCCCCCTAATACAGGCACGGTATTAAATGAAGATAAAACAAAACTTTAATTTCAGTTGGACATATCATAGTCCAGAAAGAGTAAGGCGTAGCCAAGAGGGAAAGGGTGACGAAGCCCCCCCCCTCCTAATACAGGCACGGTATTACATGAAGATAAAACAAAACTTTAATTTCAGTTGGACATATCATAGTCCAGAAAGAGTAAGGAAATAAGATTGGCGTAGCCACGAGGGAAAGGGTGAGGAAGCCCCCCCCCCCCCCTAATACAGGCACTGTATTAAATGAAGATAAAACAAAACTTTAATTTCAGTTGGGACATATCATAGTCCAGAAAGAGTAAGGAAATAAGATTGGTGTAGCCATGAGGGAAAGGGTGAGGAAGCCACCCCCCTAATACAGGCACTGTATTACATGAAGATAAAACCAAACTTTAATTTCAGTTGGACATATCATAGTCCAGAAAGAGTAAGGAAATAAGATTGGCGTAGCCACGAGGGAAAGGGTGAGGAAGCCCCCCCCCCCCAATACAGGCACTGTATTATATGAAGAGATAACAAAACTTTAATTTCAGTCGGACATATCATAGTTGAGAAAGCTTAGGGAAATGTGGTTGGTGTAGCCACGAGGGGAAGAGGGGGGGGGGTGGGGGCTGGCTGGCTCGCCTAATACAGGACCTGAATTACATGAAGAGATAACAAAACTTTAGTTTCAGTTTAATTTCAGTAAGGAAATAAGATTGGCGTAGCCACGAGGGAAAGGGTGAGGAAGCCCCCCCCCCCTAATACAGGCACGGTATTAAATGAAGATAAAACAAAACTTTAATTTCAGTTGGACATATCATAGTCCAGAAAGAGTAAGGAAATAAGATTGGCGTAGCCATGAGGGAAAGGGTGAGGAAGCCACCCCCCTAATACAGGCACTGTATTACATGAAGATAAAACAAAACTTTAATTTCAGTTGGACATATCATAGTCCAGAAAGAGTAAGGAAATAAGATTGGCGTAGCCACGAGGGAAAGGGTGAGGAAGCCCCCCCCCCCCTAATACAGGCACGGTATTACATGAAAATAAAAGAAAACTTTAATTTCAGTTGGACATATCATAGTTGAGAAAGCGTAAGGAAATGTGGTTGGTGTAGCCACGAGGGGAAGAGGGGGGGGGGGCTGGCTGGCTCGCCTAATACAGGACCTGAATTACATGAAGAGATAACAAAACTTTAATTTCAGTTTAATTTCAGTAAGGAAATAAGATTGGCATAGCCACGAGGGAAAGGGTGAGGAAGCCCCCCCCCCCCCCTAATACAGGCACGGTATTAAATGAAGATAAAACAAAACTTTAATTTCAGTTGGACATATCATAGTCCAGAAAGAGTAAAGAAATAAGATTGGCGTAGCCACGAGGGAAAGGGTGAGGAAGCCCCCCCCCCCCTAATACAGGCACGGTATTACATGAAGATAAAACAAAACTTTAATTTCAGTTGGACATATCATAGTCCAGAAAAAGTAAGGAAATAAGATTGGCGTAGCCACGAGGGAAAGGGTGAGGAAGCCCCCCTAATACAGGCACTGTATTAAATGAAGATAAAACAAAACTTTAAATTCAGTTGGACATATCATAGTCCAGAAAGAGTAAGTAATAAGATTGGCGTAGCCACGAGGGAAAGGGTGAGGAAGCCCCCCCCCCTAATACAGGCACTGTATTAAATGAAGATAAAACAAAGCTTTAATTTCAGTTGGACATATCATAGTCCAGAAAGAGTAAGGCGTAGCCACGAGGGAAAGGGTGAGGAAGCCCCCCCCCCCCACTAATACAGGCACTGTATTACATGAAGAGAAAACAAAGCTTTAATTTCAGTTAGACATATCAAAGTCCAGAAAGAGTAAGGAAATAAGATTGGGGTAGCCACAAGGGAAAGGGTGAGGAAGCCCCCACCCCCTCCCTCCCCCCTAATACAGGCACGGTATTACATGAAGATAAAACAAAACTTTTATTTCAGTTGGACATATCATAGTCCAGAAAGAGTAAGGAAATAAGATTGGCGTAGCCACGAGGGAAAGGGTGAGGAAGCCACCCCCCTAATACAGTCACTGTATTACATGAAGATAAAACAAAACTTTAATTTCAGTTGGACAGAGTAAGGAAATAAGATTGGCGTAGCCACGAGGGAAAGGGTGAGGAAGCCCCCCCCCTAATACAGGCACTGTATTATATAAAGAGATAACAAAACTTTAATTTCAGTAAGGAAATAAGATTGGCGTAGCCACGAGGGAAAGGGTGAGGAAGCCACCCCCCTAATACAGGCACGGTATTACATGAAGATAAAACTAAACTTTAATTTCAGTTGGACATATCATAGTCCAGAAAGAGTAAGGCGTAGCCACGAGGGAAAGGGTGAGGAAGCCCCCCCCCCTAATACAGGCACGGTATTAAATGAAGATAAAACAAAACTTTAATTTCAGTTGGACATATCATAGTCCAGAAAGAGTAAGGCGTAGCCAAGAGGGAAAGGGTGACGAAGCCCCCCCCCCCCCTCCTAATACAGGCACGGTATTACATGAAGATAAAACAAAACTTTAATTTCAGTTGGACATATCATAGTCCAGAAAGAGTAAGGAAATAAGATTGGCGTAGCCACGAGGGAAAGGGTGAGGAAGCCCCCCCCCCTAATACAGGCACTGTATTAAATGAAGATAAAACAAAACTTTAATTTCAGTTGGGACATATCATAGTCCAGAAAGAGTAAGGAAATAAGATTGGTGTAGCCATGAGGGAAAGGGTGAGGAAGCCACCCCCCTAATACAGGCACTGTATTACATGAAGATAAAACCAAACTTTAATTTCAGTTGGACATATCATAGTCCAGAAAGAGTAAGGAAATAAGATTGGCGTAGCCACGAGGGAAAGGGTGAGGAAGCCCCCCCCCCCCCAATACAGGCACTGTATTATATGAAGAGATAACAAAACTTTAATTTCAGTCGGACATATCATAGTTGAGAAAGCTTAGGGAAATGTGGTTGGTGTAGCCACGAGGGGAAGAGGGGGGGGGGTGGGGGCTGGCTGGCTCGCCTAATACAGGACCTGAATTACATGAAGAGATAACAAAACTTTAGTTTCAGTTTAATTTCAGTAAGGAAATAAGATTGGCGTAGCCACGAGGGAAAGGGTGAGGAAGCCCCCCCCCCCCTAATACAGGCACGGTATTAAATGAAGATAAAACAAAACTTTAATTTCAGTTGGACATATCATAGTCCAGAAAGAGTAAAGAAATAAGATTGGCGTAGCCACGAGGGAAAGGGTGAGGAAGCCCCCCCCCCTAATACAGGCACGGTATTACATGAAGATAAAACAAAACTTTAATTTCAGTTGGACATATCATAGTCCAGAAAAAGTAAGGAAATAAGATTGGCGTAGCCACGAGGGAAAGGGTGAGGAAGCCCCCCTAATACAGGCACTGTATTAAATGAAGATAAAACAAAACTTTAAATTCAGTTGGACATATCATAGTCCAGAAAGAGTAAGTAATAAGATTGGCGTAGCCACGAGGGAAAGGGTGAGGAAGCCCCCCCCCCTAATACAGGCACTGTATTAAATGAAGATAAAACAAAGCTTTAATTTCAGTTGGACATATCATAGTCCAGAAAGAGTAAGGCGTAGCCACGAGGGAAAGGGTGAGGAAGCCCCCCCCCCCACTAATACAGGCACTGTATTACATGAAGAGAAAACAAAGCTTTAATTTCAGTTAGACATATCAAAGTCCAGAAAGAGTAAGGAAATAAGATTGGGGTAGCCACAAGGGAAAGGGTGAGGAAGCCCCCACCCCCTCCCTCCCCCCTAATACAGGCACGGTATTACATGAAGATAAAACAAAACTTTTATTTCAGTTGGACATATCATAGTCCAGAAAGAGTAAGGAAATAAGATTGGCGTAGCCACGAGGGAAAGGGTGAGGAAGCCCCCCCCCCCCCTAATACAGGCACTGTATTACATGAAGATAAAACAAAACTTTAATTTCAGTCAGACATATATTATAGTTGAGAAAGCGTAAGGAAATGTGGTTGGTGTAGCCACGAGGGGAAGAGGGGGGGGGGGGGGCTGGCTGGCTCGCCTAATACAGGACCTGAATTACATGAAGAGATAACAAAACTTTAATTTCAGTTTAATTTCAGTAAGGAAATAAGATTGGCGTAGCCACGAGGGAAAGGGTGAGGAAGCCCCCCCCCCCCCTAATACAGGCACGGTATTAAATGAAGATAAAACAGAACTTTAATTTCAGTTGGACATATCATAGTCCAGAAAGAGTAAAGAAATAAGATTGGCGTAGCCACGAAGGAAAGGGTGAGGAAGCCCCCCCTAATACAGGCACTGTATTATATGAAGAGATAACAAAACTTTAATTTCAGTCGGACATATCATAGTTGAGAAAGCGTAAGGAAATGTGGTTGTCGTAGCCATGAGGGGAAGAGGGGGGGGGGGGTGGGGCTGGCTGGCTTGCCCTATACAGGACCTGAATTACATGAAGAGATAACAAAACTTTAATTTCAGTTTAATTTCAGTAAGGAAATAAGATTGGCGTAGCCACGAGGGAAAGGGTGAGGAAGCCCCCCCCCCTAATACAGGCACTGTATTAAATGAAGATAAAACAAAACTTTAATTTCAGTTGGACATATCATAGTAAAGAATCAAGATTGGCGTAGCCACGAGGGAAAGGGTGAGGAAGCCCCCCCCCCCCTAATACAGGCACTGTATTAAATGAATATAAAACAAAACTTTAATTTTAGTTGGACATATCATAGTCCAGAAAGAGTAAAGAAATAAGATTGGCGTAGCCACGAGGGAAAGGGTGAGGAAGCCCCCCCCCCCCCCACTAATACAGGCACTGTATTACATGAAGATAAAACAAAGCTTTAATTTCAGTTAGACATATCAAAGTCCAGAAAGAGTAAGTAAATAAGATGGCGTAGCCACAAGGGAAAGGGTGAGGAAGCCCCCCCCCCCTAATACAGGCACGGTATTACATGAAGATAAAACAAAACCTTAATTTCAGTTGGACATATCATAGTCCAGAAAGAGTAAGGAAATAAGATTGGCGTAGCCACGAGGGAAAGGGTGAGGAAGCCACCCCCTAATACAGTCACTGTATTACATGAAAATAAAACAAAACTTTAATTTCAGTTGGACATATCATAGTCCAGAAAGAGTAAGGAGATAAGATTGGCGTAGCCACGAGGTAAAGGGTGAGGAAGCCACCCCCCTAATACAGTCACTGTATTACATGAAAATAAAAGAATAACTTTAATTTCAGTCGGACATATCATAGTTGAGAAAGCGTAAGGAAATGTGGTTGGTGTAGCCACGAGGGGAAGAGGGGGGGGGGCTGGCTGGCTCGCCTAATACAGGACCTGAATTACATGAAGATATAACAAAACTTTAATTTCAGTTTAATTTCAGTAAGGAAATAAGATTGGCGTAGCCACGAGGGAAAGGGTGAGGAAGCCCCCCCCTAATACAGGCACGGTATTAAATGAAGATAAAACAGAACTTTAATTTCAGTTGGACATATCATAGTCCAGAAAGAATAAGGAAGTAAGATTGGCGTAGCCACAAGGGAAAGGGTGAGGAAACCCCCCTAATACAGGCACTGTATTATATGAAGATATAACAAAACTTTAATTTCAGTTGGACATATCATAGTTGAGAAAGCTTAAGGAAATGTGGTTGGTGTAGCCACGAGGGGAAGAGGGGGGGGGGGGCTGGCTGGCTCGCCTAATACAGGACCTGAATTACATGAAGAGATAACAAAACTTTAATTTCAGTTTAATTTCAGTAAGGAAATAAGATTGGCGTAGCCACGAGGGAAAGGGTGTGGAAGCCCCCCCCCCTAATACAGGCACGGTATTAAATGAAGATAAAACAGAACTTTAATTTCAGTTGGACATATCATAGTCCAGAAAGAGTAAAGAAATAAGATTGGCGTAGCCACGAGGGAAAGGGTGAGGAAGCCCCCCCCCCCTAATACAGGCACGGTATTACATGAAGATAAAACAAAACTTTAATTTCAGTTGGACATATCATAGTCCAGAAAGAGTAAGGCGTAGCCACGAGGGAAAGGGTGAGGAAGCCCCCCCCTAATACAGGCACTGTATTAAATGAAGATAAAACAAAACTTTAATTTCAGTTGGACATATCATAGTCCAGAAAGAGTAAGGCGTAGCCACGAGGGAAAGGGTGAGGAAGCCCCCCCACTAATACAGGCACTGTATTACATGAAGAGAAAACAAAGCTTTAATTTCAGTTAGACATATCAAAGTCCAGAAAGAGTAAGGAAATAAGATTGGGGTAGCCACAAGGGAAAGGGTGAGGAAGCCACCCCCCTAATACAGTCACTGTATTACATGAAAATAAAAGAATAACTTTAATTTCAGTCGGACATATCATAGTTGAGAAAGCGTAAGGAAATGTGGTTGGTGTAGCCAAGAGGGGAAGAGGGGGGGGGGGGGGCTGGCTGGCTCGCCTAATACAGGACCTGAATTACATGAAGAGATAACAAAACTTTAATTTCAGTTTAATTTCAGTAAGGAAATAAGATTGGCGTAGCCACGAGGGAAAGGGTGAGGAAGCCCCCCCCCCCTAATACAGGCACGGTATTAAATGAAGATAAAACAGAACTTTAATTTCAGTTGGACATATCATAGTCCAGAAAGATTGGCGTAGCCACGAGGGAAAGGGTGAGGAAGCCCCCCCCCCCTAATACAGGCACGGTATTAAATGAAGATAAAACAAAACTTTAATTTCAGTTGGACATATCATAGTCCAGAAAGAGTAAAGAAATAAGATTGGCGTAGCCACGAGGGAAAGGGTGAGGAAGCCCCCCCCCCCCTAATACAGGCACGGTATTACATGAAGATAAAACAAAACTTTAATTTCAGTTGGACATATCATAGTCCAGAAAGAGTAAGGAAATAAGATTGGCGTAGCCACGAGGGAAAGGGTGAGGAAGCCCCCCTAATACAGGCACTGTATTAAATGAAGATAAAACAAAACTTTAAATTCAGTTGGACATATCATAGTCCAGAAAGAGTAAGTAATAAGATTGGCGTAGCCACGAGGGAAAGGGTGAGGAAGCCCCCCCCCCTAATACAGGCACTGTATTAAATGAAGATAAAACAAAGCTTTAATTTCAGTTGGACATATCATAGTCCAGAAAGAGTAAGGCGTAGCCACGAGGGAAAGGGTGAGGAAGCCCCCCCCCCCTCCCTCCTCCCCCCTAATACAGGCACGGTATTACATGAAGATAAAACAAAACTTTTATTTCAGTTGGACATATCATAGTCCAGAAAGAGTAAGGAAATAAGATTGGCGTAGCCACGAGGGAAAGGGTGAGGAAGCCCCCCCCCTAATACAGGCACTGTATTACATGAAGATAAAACAAAACTTTAATTTCAGTCAGACATATCATAGTTGAGAAAGCGTAAGGAAATGTGGTTGGTGTAGCCACGAGGGGAAGAGGGGGGGGGGGGGCTGGCTGGCTCGCCTAATACAGGACCTGAATTACATGAAGAGATAACAAAACTTTAATTTCAGTTTAATTTCAGTAAGGAAATAAGATTGGCGTAGCCACGAGGGAAAGGGTGAGGAAGCCCCCCCCCCCTAATACAGGCACGGTATTAAATGAAGATAAAACAAAACTTTAATTTCAGTTGGACATATCATAGTCCAGAAAGAGTAAAGAAATAAGATTGGCGTAGCCACGAGGGAAAGGGTGAGGAAGCCCCCCCTAATACAGGCACTGTATTATATGAAGAGATAACAAAAGTTTAATTTCAGTCGGACATATCATAGTTGAGAAAGCGTAAGGAAATGTGGTTGTTGTAGCCATGAGGGGAAGAGGGGGGGGGGGGTGGGGCTGGCTGGCTTGCCCTATACAGGACCTGAATTACATGAAGAGATAACAAAACTTTAATTTCAGTTTAATTTCAGTAAGGAAATAAGATTGGCGTAGCCACGAGGGAAAGGGTGAGGAAGCCCCCCCCCCTAATACAGGCACTGTATTAAATGAAGATAAAACAAAACTTTAATTTCAGTTGGACATATATATCATAGTCCAGAAAGAGTAAAGAAATAAGATTGGCGTAGCCACGAGGGAAAGGGTGAGGAAGCCCCCCTCTAATACAGGCACTGTATTACATGAAGATAAAACAAAGCTTTAATTTCAGTTTAATTTCAGTAAGGAAATAAGATTGGCGTAGCCACGAGGGAAAGGGTGAGGAAGCCCCCCCCCCCCACCCCCTAATACAGGCACTGTATTAAATGAAGATAAAATAAAACTTTAATTTTAGTTGGACATATCATAGTCCAGAAAGAGTAAAGAAATAAGATTGGCGTAGCCACGAGGGAAAGGGTGAGGAAGCCCCCCCCCCCACTAATACAGGCACTGTATTACATGAAGATAAAACAAAGCTTTAATTTCAGTTAGACATATCAAAGTCCAGAAAGAGTAAGTAAATAAGATGGCGTAGCCACAAGGGAAAGGGTGAGGAAGCCCCCCCCCCCCTAATACAGGCACGGTATTACATGAAGATAAAACAAAACCTTAATTTCAGTTGGACATATCATAGTCCAGAAAGAGTAAGGAAATAAGATTGGCGTAGCCACGAGGGAAAGGGTGAGGAAGCCACCCCCTAATACAGTCACTGTATTACATGAAAATAAAACAAAACTTTAATTTCAGTTGGACATATCATAGTCCAGAAAGAGTAAGGAGATAAGATTGGCGTAGCCACGAGGTAAAGGGTGAGGAAGCCACCCCCCTAATACAGTCACTGTATTACATGAAAATAAAAGAATAACTTTAATTTCAGTCGGACATATCATAGTTGAGAAAGCGTAAGGAAATGTGGTTGGTGTAGCCACGAGGGGAAGAGGGGGGGGGGGGCTGGCTGGCTCGCCTAATACAGGACCTGAATTACATGAAGAGATAACAAAACTTTAATTTCAGTTTAATTTCAGTAAGGAAATAAGATTGGCGTAGCCACGAGGGAAAGGGTGAGGAAGCCCCCCCCCCCCTAATACAGGCACGGTATTAAATGAAGATAAAACAGAACTTTAATTTCAGTTGGACATATCATAGTCCAGAAAGAATAAGGAAGTAAGATTGGCGTAGCCACAAGGGAAAGGGTGAGGAAGCCCCCCTAATACAGGCACTGTATTATATGAAGATATAACAAAACTTTAATTTCAGTTGGACATATCATAGTTGAGAAAGCTTAAGGAAATGTGGTTGGTGTAGCCACGAGGGGAGAGGGGGGGGGGGGGGCTGGCTGGCTCGCCTAATACAGGACCTGAATTACATGAAGAGATAACAAAACTTTAATTTCAGTTTAATTTCAGTAAGGAAATAAGATTGGCGTAGCCACGAGGGAAAGGGTGAGGAAGCCCCCCCCCCCCCTAATACAGGCACGGTATTAAATGAAGATAAAACAGAACTTTAATTTCAGTTGGACATATCATAGTCCAGAAAGAGTAAAGAAATAAGATTGGCGTAGCCACGAGGGAAAGGGTGAGGAAGCCCCCCCCCCCCTAATACAGGCACGGTATTACATGAAGATAAAACAAAACTTTAATTTCAGTTGGACATATCATAGTCCAGAAAGAGTAAGGCGTAGCCACGAGGGAAAGGGTGAGGAAGCCCCCCCCCCTAATACAGGCACTGTATTAAATGAAGATAAAACAAAACTTTAATTTCAGTTGGACATATCATAGTCCAGAAAGAGTAAGGCGTAGCCACGAGGGAAAGGGTGAGGAAGCCCCCCCACTAATACAGGCACTGTATTACATGAAGAGAAAACAAAGCTTTAATTTCAGTTAGACATATCAAAGTCCAGAAAGAGTAAGGAAATAAGATTGGGGTAGCCACAAGGGAAAGGGTGAGGAAGCCACCCCCCTAATACAGTCACTGTATTACATGAAAATAAAAGAATAACTTTAATTTCAGTCGGACATATCATAGTTGAGAAAGCGTAAGGAAATGTGGTTGGTGTAGCCAAGAGGGGAAGAGGGGGGGGGGGGGGCTGGCTGGCTCGCCTAATACAGGACCTGAATTACATGAAGAGATAACAAAACTTTAATTTCAGTTTAATTTCAGTAAGGAAATAAGATTGGCGTAGCCACGAGGGAAAGGGTGAGGAAGCCCCCCCCCCCTAATACAGGCACGGTATTAAATGAAGATAAAACAGAACTTTAATTTCAGTTGGACATATCATAGTCCAGAAAGAGTAAAGAAATAAGATTGGCGTAGCCACGAGGGAAAGGGTGAGGAAGCCCCCCCCCCCCCTAATACAGGCACTGTATTAAATGAAGATATAACAAAACTTTAATTTCAGTTGGACATATCATAGTCCAGAAAGAATAAGGAAGTAAGATTGGCGTAGCCACGAGGGAAAGGGTGAGGAAGCCCCCCCCCCCTAATACAGGCACTGTATTATATGAAGATATAACAAAACTTTAATTTCAGTTGGACATATCATAGTCCAGAAAGAGTAAAGAAATAAGATTGGCGTAGCCACGAGGGAAAGGGTGAGGAAGCCCCCCCCCCTAATACAGGCACGGTATTACATGAAGATAAAACAAAACTTTAATTTCAGTTGGACATATCATAGTCCAGAAAGAGTAAGGCGTAGCCACGAGGGAAAGGGTGAGGAAGCCCCCCCCCCCTAATACAGGCACTGTATTAAATGAAGATAAAACAAAACTTTAATTTCAGTTGGACATATCATAGTCCAGAAAGAGTAAGGCGTAGCCACGAGGGAAAGGGTGAGGAAGCCCCCCCCCCCCCCCCCCCACTAATACAGGCACTGTATTACATGAAGAGAAAACAAAGCTTTAATTTCAGTTAGACATATCAAAGTCCAGAAAGAGTAAGGAAATAAGATTGGGGTAGCCACAAGGGAAAGGGTGAGGAAGCCCCCACCCCCCCTAATACAGGCACTGTATTAAATGAAGATAAAACAAAACTTTAATTTCAGTTGGACATATCATAGTCCAGAAAGAGTAAGGCGTAGCCACGAGGGAAAGGGTGAGGAAGCCCCCCCCCCCCCCACTAATACAGGCACTGTATTACATGAAAAGAAAACAAAGCTTTAATTTCAGTTAGACATATCATAGTCCAGAAAGAGTAAGGAAATAAGATTGGCGTAGCCACGAGGGAAAGGGTGAGGAAGCCCCCCTAATACAGGCACTGTATTACATGAAGATAAAACAAAACTTTAATTTCAGTCAGACATATCATAGTCCAGAAAGAGTAAAGAAATAAGATTGGCGTAGCCACGAGCGAAAGGGTGAGGAAGCCCCGAGGGAAAGGGTGAGGAAGCCCCCCCCCCCCTAATACAGGCACTGTATTACATGAAGATAAAACAAAACTTTAATTTCAGTCAGACATATCATAGTCCAGAAAGAGTAAAGAAATAAGATTGGCGTAGCCACGAGGGAAAGGGTGAGGAAGCCCCCCCCCCTAATACAGGCACGGTATTACATGAAGATAAAACAAAGAAAGAGTAAGGACACGGTCTTATAACATAGATTACTATGGTAATTATAAAAAGAAACCAGTTCAAACCTAGGTTTGGTAACGACAGGTTGGGTAACGTCACCCTGGAAGAAGTGCAACACCACCCCTACCTGAATTCAAAGGGACTCGGTTGGGCCACACATATTGACCAAACTTCATCAAATTACATGTAAGCCCAAATTAGAGTTCTATGCAGCTACATGTACAGTATATGGGAACCACAGCATAAGTCAGACCAGGACAAACTAGACATTCAAAACGAGGGACTATGACAGGGAATCAAGTGTTACAAAGATGTTGGAAAATCTAAAATGGGAAACTTTGAAAGTCAGTAGAACCAAAGCCAGATTACCTGCATTGTATAAGGAAACACATAACACATGGATTAACACCCAGCAACATATCAACTTATCTACTCATTTGAAAATGGCGCTACGGTACATACTTTATGCTCTTTGCATTTCCACAACAACCACTGAACTCATAAGAGTTTAAAGCAACTACCCAAAGGTTGATATTTAAAAACTAGATATCTTTGAAACAATGATATTTCCACCTTTCAATTACCATCAAATACTCCACTTTTGAAATTGATCATGTCTGGTGACGTGGAGCATAATCCGGGACCTGAACATTCAAATTTGTTACGTCATACACTCAATTTTCTACTACTAAATGCCTGTTCCCTTGGTAATAAACTGAATGACCTGAAAGTGAGAGTTACTTACGATGAAATAGATGAATGAACTCTGATTCCTGCGATGGTGAACTCTTTCGTAAAGACCGCAATCACAACAGAGGAGGTGTACTTTTCGCATGAAAACGATTCACCGCCCCGAGTTTGAGATTCCCAGCTGCGAGTTGTTATGGATTCAATTAAGTTTACCACGAAACGAAGGCAAGCTCTTTTTGGGTGTATGCTATCGTCCCCCATCACCTAATGCTACCTTCCATGATGCACTAAATAGTCCTTTGTTCTTATCACCCCACATATTTCTTCTTTCAAATCCATCATTTTATGCAGTGGTTTCCATATTCATAACATGGTTCCATTTGAATTGGACTGTAGTCGTGTGCCACGGTTGCTTCCTAGGGTTTTCCATCAATTTCACAAAGCAGATAGCGTAGATTTACAGAAAACGATCGAATGTATTCCATGGAATCTATTTATTGATGAAGAGAGCATTGATAACACATGTGAACTTCACACTTGTGTTGCAGGCAGCAATCAAAGATGTATTTATCAAAGGAAATAGTTAGAATGTCCAGAAGAAAGCGAAGAGCTTACAGGAAAGCAAAGAAAGCAAATAATCACATACTGCACATGTAAAGAGGATTTCCATAACAATGAAACACCTTGCTCTATTGTGTACACTCCAAGACATTTAAATGCCATTACCAAATCATGCATGCCCAAGTCTTGCCAGTATCATTCTTTGAGTATTTAAATAGAGGAACGGCTGAAAAGTCTTTTATCTATTCACACATTGAAAAGTGATTGTTATAACTTTCACTGATTGTGCATATATTAAGATGCATGGTGGGAAATCAATTGTTCAGGCAATGATTATTTATCAGCTCATCATGTTTATGCATAAGTCACAAGAAATGTTGGTGAGGAGGGGATAAGTTGTACTAACTGTCCTAAAAACTCTTTATCTGTTGGTAAGGTATATATTGAGGAGACTGCACTTGTACTGGATGTGACACCATGTTCACATGCAGGGCCAGATCATCAGTTGGGGGGAAAATGGGGTTAAAATTGGGGTAAGTATATGCTGTATATCTGGCCCTGTTGTCACAGTTCCATGTTAGTAGTTTTCTGCTAGCATGGATCTCCCCTGGTGGCATTTTGCGAATATGATAAATCAAAATATATTAAAGCTCTCGAAATATCTTGAGCATTTCTCTCTCCGTTTAACCATTATTTTCGTGCATTTGTTAGATGTGTATGTTTTTTTAGACGGTTTTAGTATAGTAGCGAGTAAAACATGCTGATGCGTATTGACCTCTAGCGCGGTATACTTGCTAAGAGGCAGCACGATTTGAATTTTCAAAGTATTCTTTCTAACATCGGTAAGTTGAAACAAGGGAAACGCTCTCGGCGGTCTCGCCTGCATTACGCAATTGAATTGAAGTTGGAACATTATTATAGGCAGGGTGGCCCATTTAGCAGGCCCCCAAAAAATGAAATCCTCTGAATATAATCAGCATTTTGAAGTGAATATTGATTAAGAATCATGAACAAATAACAAAAATTAATTATTTATTCTCATATTAAGTTGTGAAAACATAATCCAAGGCTACTGACCTAAAATGACCTTTGACCTTGTGACCTGGAATTTGTGTCATATGATTTGTGATACTTGATAACCCTTGGGTACAAGGTTCATGGGATTTGAACAAACACTTTTGAAAATATGCTAAAAATTCAAAATCTTAAATCTTAAACAAAAAAGTCTAAGTTTGTTGACCTAAAATGACCTTTGACCTTAACTTAGTGACCTGGGACGGTATTCTGAACATTGTTGTAAGTTTTGTGTTATCTTTTGTTGTATCTTCCAGAGATAACACAGCGCTAATATTGTTGTAAGTTGGTATTCTGAACATTGTTTTATCCCTGTGTTATCTCTTGAAGGACCGCCTCTATCTTATCTTTGACCATTGATGACACGCCCATTTTTATGGACCCTACCAATCAAAATCTATTTTATATAAGCATGATAAGTAGGTCAACCAATAGGAATACTTTATGCCATATCTGAAGATGCGCCTAGCGCATACTAATCTTGGGCGTAATTAGTTATTTGAGCACTTATTACTCGCGTCATCATTATGCGCTGTTGAATGTGGATCATGAAGACAAATCACGCTTTTACTATATTAGTTAAAATGAGAGCATTAAAATAGTCATATCCTAGCATGTAATATCTTAGAAAGTTCTCATCTGTGATGTTTCCGGTCAACACACAATCTTCTTCTTACTCGTCTATTGGCACGAAGTTGGTTCTGGGCAAAAAATATTGCCGCCGTTATATCACCACGAAAGATACAACAACCCCCTACCTGTTGTAAATATTGTTGTAAATACCATGCAAGATAAGATAAGATAAAAGATACAACTTTCAGAATACCAATTATCTCGACATATTATCTCCCATGCGCTTATGCAAATGAGGATTAAATACCACTTATTAATAATACGCACAATTACAAGCGCACCAAAGTATGAGCGCAGGCGCGGCCAATAAGATGAGAGAAAAGATACAACAAAGGATAACACAAAAGTTACAACAATGTTCAGAATACCAACTCTATCTTATCTTCAAAGATACAACAATATTAGAGATAACACAGGGTTCAGAATACCACCCCTGAATTCTACTCACATGATTGGGGATACTTGATTACCCTATAGTCCAAGTTTCATTGACTAAGGACTTATACTTTCAAAATTATATCAAAAATTCAAAAGAGGTTGACGTCTCCGCCGTCACCGGAAAAGCGGCACCTATGTTTCGCTTTTTTGCTACGCAGGCGAGACAAAATTGGAAAAGCCAAGTTATTCCTTTTGTTATCTATTGTTTTATCTCTTTTTTGGAAAAAAGAGGTTTCCATATGTTTTGTACACAAATCACGAAAATGAGTGATTTTTGGGCTGACATGCACAGACAAAAGGTCATGTGACTTTGTAACAGTAGGTCCGTTTTCGAAAAATTTATTTCAAAAGATGCGCCAGACTTGAAAGAAAAAGTCGTACATTTCAGCGCAAGATTCTTTTGCGTTAAAAAAGTATCAGGAAAAATGTAGGCTAGATAGGGTTAAAGATAAAGTTGAGTTCTGGTCATGCGATTGCATTGTGAAAGAAACGGTGAGGAATCGATCAGAAAAGGTTGATCATCTAGCATATAAGTATTGGTGTGTACTGCAAGGTTCTGGAATCATCAAAATGATAACAAATGTGGCCCAGTCTTGGCAAAGTTACAAGCACTGTACACAGAAATATGTATATGGGACTACACGAACATTTGGCGTAAAAATCTGTCCTGATTTGTTACATGAAATATTTAGAATATTAAGGCATTTGAAGAGCCATGCTTTTCAGGAAACATTTGTTATCTGATGTTCTACCAGACTTGTATAATAACAATGATAATGCTCACAAATTATTGTTCACCTCTTCCCAGAACTCAACCTTCTCTTAAAGAGAGCCCTGGTAGCCATAGAAATTGCCTACGGAAAGTGGTACTATTCGTTACTTACTTCACAAACCCGCGCTCCCATTATCCCCAATAAAATTATACATATGGAGCAATCAAATTTGCATTTGCAAACACAGTGCAAAAATCACATGATAATGATAATTGAACAAGTTAACGCAAAACTTCGGCCTAAAAGAAAAGTAATTTGGTTGTCCTCGACCGCCAGCTCGTCATTTTCGGGCAGCTCGTATTTTAAAATATATTTGTTTGTTTGGGGGGGGGGGCAATTTTTAAGGCCAAACATATCATTTTACGCATGTTGCAAGGATCAAAATGTGCCCCGTCGCCAAGTTGGCCTTTTCAGTACGCAATTCTGTCTTAACCTGTCTTAACCTATCGTGCACTAAATGATCTAGCTCCAGAATTAGGCTTAAAAAAATACGTACCAAAAGAAATTGGGGGGGATAGAGCATTAAATTTGCATCAGCAGCTCCTTCTTTGTGGAATAAGTTACCTTTCTCTATTCAGACGGCCACCACACTTTCTACTTTCAAAACTGGGCTTAAAACTCACCTGATGCTCAATGCATGTTGTTAAATTTCAATGTTCTTCTTATACAATACATACAAAGCAAATAATCACAGTGTGCCACATTGTATGTACCATGACACCATAAAGTTGTGTGATCTAATGTACAGGTAAGCTAACATTTAATATTTCTTTAATCTGAAGTATGTTGAATATTAATTTAAACAAGTCAACGCAAAGCGTAGCATCCCGTCGCAGGGTATAAATGGCCAAATACATGTACATCAGAACAAGTTACCTCCATTGGACTATACTATGATATTACTAGGCAAGGAAGTTAACCGCATTTTCACATATATATATATATATAATTAGGTGTTTTTGCATATTTAATGAGCTATGACCTTTCACCTTTGACCTACATACTCAGAAATCGAACTTAGGCTGTACATGTATTTTGATACCATGTACAGATGTACCTTCATATTAAATTTCATTAAAATTCTTCAAACAATACTCAAGTTATGGAATGGAAACCAGATTCGCATATTTAATGAGCTATGACCCTCAGAGACCAATCTGATTTAAAGTTTCTGCCTTCATCAGAACCTTCCTTGTCGGTGCCATGATAGTTGTTATTTCAAACAAAATCAAGGACACAGCAGAAAGAATATCCTAACTTTATTAGTTGTACACTGTACATCTCATTGACGCGGTGTAAAGAGAAGAAGACTATCCAGTTTACGATTAAGATTCATGAGAAAATTCAATTCAAGTATTGCATTTCAAACATATTTCTTGATTCACAACATGTATATTTACAAACGTTACTGCGCCGGTGCGGAAATTACAAACTGAAATTAACACGGCGAGTGATGTTAATGTTGTTATTGTAATGTAATGAGAGGAAATTTGAGGAGTTTTGTATCAACCAAGAACCAAATCAATATGTTGTGAATGATGAAAACAAATTATGGAAATAGAGATAGCTGTGAGTATACGTTTTGCTCTATTTCATCGCTGCTATGCGGGTCACATTTCAGTTATGTGCCATTTTTATTATTACTATGTTAATGCTCTGTGGGCCGCATCAAAAGAGCTCCACGAGCTGCGGGTTGGCCACCCGTGCATTAACAGGTTTGCAGAATATCGTTATTACAAGCTATTTTTTATATACATGTATGACCCATTGGTCTTTGATCTTATGACCCTAAAATCTAATCAGTTCAATGGCTCTGCAAGAAACATACATGTCCCGAGTTTGATAGTAATCCATTCGTCAGTTCTAATAAAAGGCGTTCACAAGCTAGTTTTGCATACATAATGAGCCCCATGACCTTAGACCTCATGACCTCAAAATCTACTCAGTCCATTAATTGGCTCTGCAAGATAAATACAGGTTTTGAGTTTGATGGTAATCTGTCCATCGGTTCTAATGATAATGCGATCACAAGCTATTTTTGCAAACATGAGCCCTGTGACCTTTGAGCCGTGATCCCAAAATCTAATCAGTTCATTAGCTCTGCCAGATACATACATGGTTTAAGTTTGGCAGGAATCCATTCATCAGTTATTGAGATAAAGCGACGTATGGATGGACGGACGGACAACCCGAAAACATAATGCCTCGGGCTTCTTCGTAACGGAGGCATAAAACTTTACCGCACACCCAATGAATGTAATATTTAAAGGGAAATCCCACCAAGGCGTTGTGGCGTGCCCCTGTAATCCAGCTAACAATGGAAATTACAAACTGATTCAGCCGAGGACGCAGGTTTGAAACTGACTCACGTCTTTCGGATAGTGACGTTTATAGGTCGGTCCTTAATAATCATATCCGATTGATACACATCTGTAAAAACCCAATACACACACACACCAAATAGACAACTTATCTAAAAGAAAGCAGAAAATCAGAGAAGCAAACTGATGAAAGTTTCAATTAAATCTGACTAAATATAAGAAACTTATGAATTTTTGAAAGTTGTTATCACTATACGTATGCATGGGCACTTCAAATTGGCTAAATCGGTAATATCAATGTGATGTACAGTTGTAGTGCCGGACTACTTTCCTATGTGTTCCAACATACACTGTTGGTCATAATGGTGGAATAATTATTTTCACCCCAATTTATGGACTGATTTTCACAATCATTTATTTCTAATAGATCTAAATAATAGTATACATTCTCAGATTCTATTGAATATTAATTTGTGGGTGTTTGTTTGTTTTACGTGCCTGCTAAAGCATGTGTGTGCTACCTATGCTAATCAACTAGTGGACCTACATGTACGTCCTTAAGTCATAACAGACAGTAATGAGGATTAATGCCTCACAAAAGGGCACTAATAGCGAGCTTTTGATTTGGGCACCCAACGTCGGCTACTACGAGGTACTGGAGCGTGTAGACGTTGCGCAGCTCACGTCCGTTCCCTTCGCGGCAGTGCTTTCGATTTTCACGTCGGTGCTTTCGTCGGTCACGTGACAATTTTTTTTTAGATCAGGTGATTAAACAGGTAAAAAATTCAGTGCGCGAAATTCTGATACGAAGAATAACATGATGACAGAAATAGAAAGATAAAATGATAAAACAAAAAAATAACATAAGAAAAGGTGATAGAAGGAAGAAACAAAGAATAACATAAGGAAAGATAGAAAGAGAAAGTGATAGAATGGTAAAACAAAGAATAACATAAGAGAAGGTGATAGAAGGAAGAAACAAAGAATAACATAAGGACAGATAGAAAGAGGAAGTGATAGAATGATACACAGAATAACATAAGGAAAGACAGAAAGAGAAAGTGATAGAATGATAAAAACAAAGAATAACATAGGAGAAGGTGATAGAAGGAAGAAACAAAGAATAAATAAGGAAAGACAGAAAGAGAAAGTGATAGAATGATAAAAAAACAAACAACATAAGAGAGGGTGATAGAAGGAAGAAACAAAGAATAAAATAAGGAAAGATAGAAAGAGAAAGTGATAGAATGATACAAACAAAGAATAACATAAGAGAAGGTGATAGAAGGAAGAATCAAAGAATAACATAAGTAAAGAAAGAAAGAGGAAGTGATAGTATGATACAAACAAAGAATAACATGAAAGAAGGTGATAGAAGGAAGAAACAAAGAATAACATAAGGAAAGACAGAAAGAGAAAGTGATAGAATGATACAAACAAAGAATAACATAAGAGAAGGTGATAGAAGGAAGAACCAAAGAATAACATAAGTAAAGAAAGAAAGAGGAAGTGATAGTATGATACAAACAAAAAATAACATGAAAGAAGGTGATAGAAGGAAGAAACAAAGAATAACATAAGGAAAGAGAGAAAGAGAAAGTGATAGAATGGTAAAACAAAGAATAACATAAGAGAAGGTGATAGAAGGAAGAAACAAAGAATAACATAAGGAAAGATAGAAAGAGGAAGTGATAGAATGATACAAACAAAGAATAACATAAGGAAAGACAGAAAGAGAAAGTGATAGAATGATACAAACAAAGAATAACATAAGAGAAGGTGATAGAAGGAAGAAACAAAGAATAACATAAGGAAAGACAGAAAGAGAAAGTGATAGAATGGTAAAACAAAGAATAACAAAAGAAAAGGTGATAGAAGGAAGAAACAAAGAATAACATAAGGAGAAACAGAAAGTGATAGAATGATAAAACAAAGAATAACATAAGAGAAGGTGATAAAAAGAAAAAACAAAGAATAACATAAGGAAAGATAGAAAGAGGAAATGAAAGAATGATAAAAACAAAGAATAACATAAGGAAAGAGAGAAAGAGAAAGTGATAGAATGGTAAAACAAAGAATAACATAAGAGAAAGTGATAGAATGGTAAAACAAAGAATAACATAAGAGAAGGTGGTAGAAGGAAGAAACAAAGAATAACATAAGGAAAGATAGAAAGAGGAAGTGATAGAATGATACAAACAAAGAATAACATAAGGAAAGACAGAAAGAGAAAGTGATAGAATGATACAAACAAAGAATAACATAAGAGAAGGTGATAGAAGGAAGAAACAAAGAATAACATAAGGAAAGACAGAAAGAGAAAGTGATAGAATGATAAAACAAAGAATAACATAAGAGAAGGTGATACAAAGAAAAAACAAAGAATAACATAAGGAAAGATAGAAAGAGGAAATGAAAGAATGATAAAAACAAAGAATAACATAAGAGAAGGTGGCAGAAGGACGAAGAAACAAAAAATAACAAAAGAAAAGGTGATAGAAGAAGAAACAAAAGATAGCAAGAGGAAATAATAGAATAATAAAAACAAAGAATAACATAAAAGAAGGTGATGAAACTACACAGAAATTGCCCCCGACTCCTGTCGGGTGATTTGGAAGGGACCATGCGCAGGGGAAAAATATGACGTCATACGTAGTAGCTCACGTCGGGTGCCTAAAATCGAAAGCTCCCTATTATAGCTGATCGACACGATTGTTATTCTGGGGCCTCGCAATAACGAGGCCATTGCTTAGCCACTGAATCATGACTGTATGTAGCGGGGGCTAGCGTACGTCACCGCCCCCACAAATACAAAAAACAAAGAAAATGCAATAAATTATCAATTATTCATTGCATTTTCCCCCTGTCTCCAACAGGAAAAATTCCTCTGTAGGGCCATGCATTATGGTTCAAGGCATGCCCACATAGAGGATTTTTTTATGTAAGGAGTTAAGTCGCGTTATGATGATATATAAATGCGTTTATCACTTAGCACCTTCTTACCTTCAGGTAGGCTTAATCTATCCTAATGATGTACATAAGCATCATACAAGGCAAATAGACTGTGGATGTTTACGAGTGCCTAGATTTCACACTGATTGCTATAAGTGTAGCCCAATTGTTTCCTCTATATTTGAATGGAATTAGAACAGCTTCTTCTGTCAATTCATTTGTGAATGGCTCAGCCGAACATACACTACGTGCATGTTCTGTAATATTAACATGATTTATTCACATAATTGCGACTAAATCAATATTTTCCTATTGGCATTACAGTTGAACTAGGTCAATAAAAAAATGTTTCTTTTTCAAACGAGTATTCGTTTCTGCCACGTCTATCATTGCTGTATCATATCTTTTTAAATGTACTATGGAATTTTAATTTCACTGTTCAGTATAAACGTTATGCTTTTTGATGTAAATATGTTCTTGTTCATTCAGGGCCCCATGTAAGACCACTACTTATTGGTGAATGGGCTACCCTGACAAAAGATTAGAAATAAATAAATATATAAATAAATATGCTATCTATACCAAGGGAGAAGGTACTTACGAGAAAAACAGAAATTAATGATATTTTTGTACACAGCAAATGGGAGAGTTATCCAAGTCGTACATGTACATGTAGGTCACAATCGACTGACCGAAATACCAATTTGAGATTCGTATAGACTTTAATAGTGATGTCATACATGTATTTCATACATTCATAACTTCCTTACTATTGGTCTGATTCATTTCAAACTTTTGACATTCTGTTTCTATTATTTTTCTGCTTTCCTACAAATCAACTATTACAAGGGTTGGATTGCCCTTTAAAGATGAAGTTGAGTTCTGGTTATGCGATTGCATTGTGAAAGAAACGGTGTGGAACCAACCAGAAAAGGTTGATCATCTAGCATATAAGAATTTGTGTGTATTGCAAAGTTCTGGAATCATCAAAATGATAAGAAATTTGGCCAAGTCTTGGTAAAGTTACAAACACTGTACACAGAAAGATGTATATGGGACTACACGAACACGTGGCGTAAAAAGCCTCCCCCCCCCTCGAATTTTACGATGTTACATGCCATATTTAGAATATGAAGGCATTTGAAGAGCCATGCTTTTCAGGGAACATGTCTTTATCTGATGTTCTTCCACACTTGCATAATAAGAATGAGTAACGCTCACAAATTATTTTTCACCTCTTCCCAGAACTCAACCTTCTCTTTAACTTCAAAAGTAGAGCGAGAAAATATTTTTAAAACACTTATACCGGTATAATCACGGAAGAGGTTTACGGTACACCATGTGTAAAGTCCTCGAGGGACTGAGGAAAGTAGATAGAGAATAGAGGTGAGATGAAAGGCGAGAAAGTGGAGGTTAGAAGGAAGAGAATCTTTCGGAAGTGAGTTTAGTCCTGAAAAGGACTGTAACCCAGAAAGTTTGGGCAGGATGAGAGGTTTGAGTAGAAGACTGGATTGAGTTGGAGAGTTGAGTAGGCGAGTAGAAATTGCAGAGCAGGAGCAGGAGAGTAGACTCGACGTTTCGGACAGGTTGACTGTCCGTCTTCAGGAGTGAGTGTTCGCTAGGCGTGCGGCGGTTCTTATGGCGTGGATGCGGACTTGGGGGAAAGCAATGAGCCGGCGGGCTCGGCAGGTTGGCAGGCAGCTGTCGGTGGTGGCGCGCGGTTGCGTGAATTGGCGGGAAACGAGTGGGCGGCGGTTATGCGGACGTCGTGTGGTAGGTGTCGGCGGGGTGCGTCTTATTTTTTCGTACCACGGCGAGCCCGGATTCCTGTTTTATCATGAATATTCATTAGGCAGGGCCGGGGAAAGTCTCGATTCTCTTGAATATTCATGTATGATCGAGGCATGCGCAGCATCGAATATCGTGTGTAACAAGTACGTTGGATTAATGGCAGGCCTATAATATGACATAGAAAAGCAATATCATGGTCATTTAGATAATACAGTCATAAATGCTGTGTTTAATTACTAGTAAATGCCAAAATGTCAGTACCGGTAGACAAGATATATAGCATATATTTCAAGTAAGAGTCTTGATAGGCAATTTGTGAGTAGCCTAGGCCTACTTTTCTGAGATTAATGGGAGTCTAGTTCTTTTCATGAATTGGTAAATAATCAGTTCTAGGTTTGCTTTTTAAATATTACAAGCAGAGGTTGCATTATGGTATTGAATATGTGATACAGTATTATAAACTGTATAAAATAGATAACAAGAATAGGCCTACATACAGACATTTATCAAAAATAAAATACTTGTGTATTGCACTTAAATTATTTCTATGATCTATGCTCACTTAACTGCATAAGGAAGAAAAGGAAGAAAGAAAAATGGGATTAGAAAGAAGAATAACAAAGTTAAAAAGTAAAATATATATAAATAATAAATGAATGGAAGAAATAAAGAATACGGAATAGATACCAAGGAAGAAAGAAATAAATTGCAAGAAAATTGAAATGAAAAGAAGACAAAAGAAAAAGGGAAAGGAGCAAGATAATATTGATACCATATCTTCAATCTTGTTTTCTTTTATCTT